>CM045728.1:52152349-52254849 GCA_024760905.1 Plotosus lineatus
GTCTAGCTTCCACTATTCTTTCCCATCACTTCATCGTATTACTCATCAACTTTATCCCTATGTAGTTGCCACAACTCTGCACGTCTCCCTTGTTCTTAAAAATTGGCACCAGCACAATTCTCCTCCGTTCCTCCGGAGGAGCATCTGCTGACTCTTAGACCTTGTTGAATGTTCTTGTCAGAAAATCTACCTCCACAGGTATATCATCAGGACCAACTGCCTTTCCATTCTTCATCCTCTTCAATGCCCTCCTCACTTCACCCTTACTAATCTTTGCTACTTCCTGCTCCTCAACGGTCACCCCTTCTACTCTTTCTTCTCTCTCATTTTCCTCACTCATCAGCTCTTCAAAGTACTTTTTTCATCTTCCCAGCATACTTCTGTCATCAGTCAATACATTTCCCTCTCTGTCCTTTATCAATCTAACTTGCTGCATGTCCTTCCCATCTCTATCTCTCTGCTGTTCCAACCTGTATAGATCATTTTCTCCTTCCTTCTTACTGTCCAACCTATCATACAAGTCATCATACACCCTCTGTTTGGCCTTTGCCACCGCTACTTTCGCCTTACGCTGTCTTCCTGTACTCCTGTTTACTCTCTTCGGTCCTCTCAATGTCCCACTTCTTCTTAGCAACCTCTTCCTTTGTACACACTCCGGCACGTCCAAGTTTTATTATCTACTTTCCTTCCAGAGGACACACCAAGTATTCTCCTACCTGTGTCCCTGATCACATTTGCTATGGTTGTCCAGTCATCTGTAAGCACTTCCTGACCACCCAAAGCCTGTTTCAACTCCTCCTTGAAGACAACACGACCCTCTTCCTTTTTCAAGTTCCACCACTTTGTCTTCTACTCTGCCTTTGCCTTCTTCACCTTCCTCACCATCAGCGTCATCGTGCACACCACCATCCTATGCTGTTTGGCAACAATCTCACCCACTACTACTTTGCAGTCACTGACTTCCATCAAATTACATCGCCTGCAGAAGAAGTAGTCTACCTTTGTGCTCCTACCTCTGCCTTTATAAGTCACCCTATGCTCCTGTTTCTTCTTGACGAAAGTCATCACCACAGCCATTTCCATCCTTTTTGCAAAATCTATCAGCATCTGTCCTTCTGTGTTCCTGTCCTGGATACCAACCCTGCCCATCACTTCCGTCCCCTCTGTTGCCTGCACCAACATGTCCATTGAAGTGTGCACCAATGACCACTCTTTCACCTCTGGGGGTACTCTGCATCACTGCATTTAACTCACCCCAGAATCTCTTCTTCTCTTTTCGCTCATATCCTGCCTGTGGGGCATAAGCACTAACATCATTGAACATCACACCTTCAATTTCTAACTTGAGACTCATCACTCTGTCTGACACTCTTTTCACTTCTAGAACATTCCTGACAAACCCCTCCTTCAAGATGACTCCTCCTCCATTTCTCTTCCCATCCACACCATGATAAAATAGCTTAAACCCTGCTCCTAAGCTTCTAGCCTTGCTACCTTTCCACCTGGTCTCCTGAACACACAGTATGTTCACCTTCCTCCTCTGCATCATGTCAGCCAGCTCTCTACCTTTTCCTTGCATAGTTCCAACATTCAAGGTCCCCACTCTCAGTCCTAGACTCATGCTTTTCCTCTTCTTTCTCTGCCTGTGGACACGCCTCCTGCCTCTCCTTCTTTGACCAACAGTAGTCCAATTTCTATAAGCACCCTGTTGGTTGACAGCACTGATAGCGGTTGTTGTTAACCTGAGCCTCGACTGATCCGTTATGGAGGTAATATTTCGGATTTGCATGATAAAGTTTGGCATTGGTTTTACGTCGGATGCCCTTCTTGACACAACCCCCCCTCCCCCCGCCTCAAGGCTGCATTGTTAAAAGGTGAGGTAATTGTGCTGAATCCAATTATTGAGGAAACTGAGTTCAATTTCATGGCCACACCAGGCCTGATTGCTGCCAGACATTTCCAATCAGGAAATCCCTCACATAAAACCTGTCTGACAAGGTTAGGTAGGCCATTCTGAACACACGTCATTATGCCGCGATCCAGTGAGCTTCAAGGGCAAACAAGAAAGAATATTATAGCAATGTCTCAGTCTGGGAAAGAATACAAAGTCATTGCTAAATCTTTGGGACTCCAGCGGACCACTGTCAGAGTCATTATCCATAAATGGAGAAAGCATTGCACAGTGGTGACCCTTCCCAGGAGTGGCCAACCTACTAAAATTACTCCAAGAGCATGCCACAGACTAACTGGAGAAGTCACAAAGGATCTCAAAACCACTTCTAAACAACTACAAGCCTCACTTGCCTCAGTTAATGTCCATGTTCATGACTCCACCACTTATGGTCTGTGCTTGCTGGCTGTGTTTTAACTTTCTCTCTCTCTCTCCCCATACACTACAGGCATTGGTGAGGGGCATTGGCGAGGGGCGTGGCTGTTACCTGCAGGCGAAATCCAGAGAGCACACCTGAATTCACTCAGCAAATAGCGAGCTATAAAGAGGAGCGGCGCACTCCCCTCCGGCATCGGAAGATTGTCCTTTCAATGTGATTCTGTTCCCTGTGATCTCTCTGACTCCTGGTATCCTGCTTCATAGTCAACCAAGAATTATTCCCAATGATTTTGGTTCGAGAGAACACTCCAAGACACCTGGGAAGCACCTGCAAGTTCAAGGTACGCTGCACTCCGCACAACACCACAACACACCTATTCTGTTGATGTATTCATTGACTTAGGTGCTAACGCTAATTTCATCGATTCAGGGATGGTTGAGCTCCAAGACCTACCTGTGTATGAACTTGAAATCCCCAAGGAGGTAGTTGACATTGATGGCTGACTCATAGCTCGTGTTACACACAAGACGAAGCCTGTCAAGCTCAGTCTGTCCGGGAATCACCAGGAGTTTTAGGAGCTGTTTGTCCTCTCCGCCTCTCTCCCCTGGTGCTGGGGTGGCTGTGACTGCAGACCCACAACTCCCACATCAACTGGCTCACTCTCATCATACACAGCTGGAGTGACTACTGCTTACTGGTAGCTGTACCCTCCCAAGTTTCACAAACCCCGGTCAACCTGGATGATCTGGACTTGGTGGCGTTCCAAGAGAATATCATGGTCTGAAAAGAGGTTTTCAGCAAGGGCCGGGCTCGTTCACTACCACCTCATCGACCATACGACTGCGCCATCGACCTCCTCCCAGGTTTCATGCTCCCTTCTCAGCAACTGTATAACCTCTCGAAGCCGGAGAAAAACTCCATGGAGACCTATATAAATGAGTCGCTTACTGCAGGTCTCATCCGGCCATCATTATCCTCGGTAGGCACTGGGTTTTTCTTTGTAGAGAAGAAAGACAAAAAACCCTGAGACCTTACATTAATTACACGGGCATGAACAACATCACTATAAAGAATAAGTACCCTCTCCCTCTCATAGATTCGGCCTTCACCCCTCTCCACAATGCTACCGTCTTTTCTAAGCTGGACCTGAGAAACGCCGATGACTTAGTGCGGATTCAGGAGGGGGATGAGTGGAAGACAGCCTTTAATACACCCCTGGGTCACTTCGAATATCTGGTTATGCCATTCAGTCCAACCAATGCCCTGGCGGTTTTCCAAGCCCTGGTTAATGATGTGCTCAGAGACATGCTAAACTGCTTCGTATTTGTTCACCTGGACGACACCCTGATTTTCTCTAAAGAGCATGACGAGCATCTCTGTCACGTAATAACGGTGTTAATAAGGCTCCTAGAGAATAGGTTATTTGTCAACGCAGAGAAGTGCGAGTTCCATGTCCCCTCAGTCTCTTTCCTGGGGTTCATCGTTAAGAAGGGGCTTAAGACCCGATCCGGCGATGGTGAAGGCAGTGGCAGAGTGGCCGAATCTGGGGACGCAGAAACAGCTGCAGAGGTTCCTGGGGTTCACTAACTTCTATCGACCGTGTTTGCGAGACTATATAGCCACCTAGCAGCCCCCCCTCACACAGCTGACATCACCCAAAACACCTTTTCAGTAGTCTCCTAGTGCCCAGGCGGCGTTCGACAGACTGAAGGCAAAATTTGTAAATGCACCCATACTGATCCCTCCGGATCCCTTGCTGCAGTTTGTGGTGGAAGTTGACGTCTCAGATTCGGGGTGGGGGCAGTCCTCTCCCACAGATTAGAAATTACACCCATGCGTCACCCTCTCCTGTCGCTTGTTCCCGGCGGAACAAAACTATGATGTTGGGAACCGTGAATTGCTGGTGGTGGTCTTGGCACTCCAGGAGTGGCGACACTGGCTGGAAGGGGCAGCCCACCCCTTCATGGTCTGGACTGACCATAAAAACTTGTCTTACCTCCATATGGCCAAGAGGTTGAATTCTCGTCAGGCATGATGGTCCCTTTACCTCGGGAGATTCAATTTTACGCTAACGTACCAAACCGGCTCCCAGAATACTTAACCAGATGCTCTCTCCAGGCAGTTTTCCCTGGGAGAAAATGCCGCCATAGAGACCATCCTGTCTGCCTCGTGTATACTTGGAGCCGCTCAATGGGAGTTCGAACGTCTAGTTCAGGATGTACAGCAGGGGGAACTGGAACCTGTCGGGTACTTCCAAGGTCGACAATATGTATCCCCCTTGGCGAGAACCCCAGTGCTCCAGTGGGCTCACTCATCTGAACTGGCCTGCCTCCCCGGAGCCCTCCGAATACTCTTCCTACTCCAAAAATGCTTCTGGTGGCCAACGATACCAGCTGACACCAGGGCGTTCGTGGGAGCTTGTGCAACCTATGATCAGAGCAAATCCTCACATCGTGCACCCACGGGCCTCCTCCAACCCTTACCCATTCCTCATCGTCCCTGGTCGCACATTGTGGTGGACTTTGTTATGGGGTTACCTCTGTCCAAGGGCAACACGGTCATCCTGGTGGTAGTAGACCGTTTCTCCAAGGCGGTCCACTTCGTCGCCTTACCCAAACTCCCCTCGGCGATGGAAACAGCTAGTCTCCTGGTCCAACACGTTTTTGGCCTCCATGGAATCCCCCAGGATGTCGTTTTAGACCAAGGCCCCCAGTTTGCATCTAAAGTTTGGAAGGCGTTCTGCAACACCCTGGGAGTCTCCTGTAGTTTGACGTCCGGCTACCATCCTCATTCTAACAGGCAGGCAGAGCGAACTAATCAGAGCCTCGGATCCTCCCTGCGCTACGTCGCCTCCTGTCTGCCAGCCTCCTGGGCCACACACCTCCCACGGATTGAATACCCATACAACTCCTTGGTCTGCACGGCCACGGGGATGTCCCCCTTCATGGTGATCAACGGGTTCCAGCCTCCCCTGTTTCCCAGCCAGGAGGTCAAAGTGGCAGTTCCATCCTTCCAAGTGCATTTTTGCAGAGCATGCTGGGTCTGGAGAGAAGCCCATGCCGCCCTGGAACAAACAGTGGCCCGAAACCTCGTTCCCTACATCATCGAAAAGATCATAAACCCCAGTGCTATCCAACTCAAGCTCCCATCCTCACTTAAAGTACACCCGGCATTCCACATATCCCTGATCAAGCCCATGGTGGAAAGTCCCCTCCACCCCCTACCGATCCTCCACCCCTCCTCCCCGGCTGAATGATGGACACCGCGCATACACAGTAAGTCGCATCCTCGACGTACGCAGTCGGAGTCGAGGTTTCCAGTACCGAGTGGATTGGGAGGGGTATGGCCACGAAGAACGCTCCTGGATTCCTTGTTCCCTAATCCTGGACCCGGACTTGTTAACTGAGTTCTATCGTCAGTTCCTGCACAAGCCTGGTGGCGCCCCTGGGGGTGGGGGTTGGGGGGGTACTGTTATGGTCTGTGCTTGCTGGCGGCGTTTTAACACTCTCTCTCTCTCCCTATACACTGCAGGTGCTGGCGAGGGGCGTGGCTGTTATCTGCAGGCAAAATCCAGAGCGCACCCCTGAATTCACTCAGCAATCAGCGAGTTATAAAGAGGAGCGGCACGCTCCCTTCTGGCATCAGAAGATTGTCCTTTCAATGTGATTCTGTTCCCCTTGATCTCTCTGACTCCTGGAATTCTGCTTGACCAGTTTTCCTTTTAAGAATTTATTCCCCGTTATTTTGGTTTCCCCTGTGCTAAAATAAAGTCGTTGCATCTTCGTGCATGGTCTCCTGCATCTTTGGGTCCGACTTATATGCTCCTGCCGTCACATCCACCATTAGAAAGACTCTAGGCAAAAATGGAATGCATGGAAGATTGCCGAGGTGAACGTCACTGTTGACAAAAAAGAATATCAAGGCACGACTCACTTTTGCCAAGAATCATTTTGATCATCCCCAAAACTTTTGACAAAATGTCCTCTGGACTGATGAAACTAAAGTTGAACTTTTTGGGAAAAACGCATCCTGTTACATCTGGCACAAAAGGAACACTGCATTTGATAAAAAGAACATTGTGCCAACAGTGAAACACGGTGGTGCAAGTGTGATGATCTGGGCCTGCTTTGCTGCTTCAGGACCTGGGCGACTTGTTATGATTGATGGAACCATGAATTCTTCTCGCTACCAAGAAATCCTGGCAAATAATGTTTGTCCATTAGTTCAAGACCTCAAGCTAAAGCTCACCTGGGTTCTGCAGAAAGACAATGATCTGAAGCACATCAGCAAGTCCACTTCTGAAGGGCTGAAAAAGAACAAAATAAGTGTTTTAGAGTGACCTAGTAAAAGTCCCTACCTGAACCCCTTTGAGATGCTGTGGCATGACCTTAAAAAGGTTGTTCATGCCCAAAAATGGTAATCATATTTTGTGTATATCCATGCTTGTATATATTTGTAAGTTTTCCAGTTACTTCTTTAAAATTTGCCATAACAAAGTCATCTCGCAACTTCTGAAGTTTGCTTCTGTAATTGTATCCTCTTTTCTCAGTAAAACCCCTCAGCATCGACACAAAATTTTCACTAATGGCTTTCTTCTTCTTTTTCTTTATAATTTTAATTATCTATCATGTGTCCTGAATGGTAGTATATAGGCATACATGTACTAGTACATTGGATGATACCATTCTCCTTTTCAGCATGTTATATCAAGTACCTATTAATTGTTTGCTTGCTTTTATTTTGTCTCATCATTACTTCTTTTCTTTTAGTAGCCTATCCACAAATCAAATTTCTACTTTCTCTAGCTTTCCCATGAAGTGTGTCTATAAACGTGCACATTTTTAGGACAGCATGGTGCTTTGTGCTTTATTGCAGTAATGTATTTCAGTAGGACTATAGCTCATGTTTATGAGCTGAAGTGCATTGCAGCTCAGCTAGAAACACATCCATGAAAAACACCTGCTTTAATTCCCAGCATGGTAGAGCCCTGCACATTAAGATGGCCACAAAAATATCAAATGTAAAAAGTCTTAAGTCTCTTTTAATGGGAGCGTTCTTCTATGTGTTGATTGCCTTTATTTTTGTCCCTTGGCAAGTTGTTATATACAGCTTTCTGGTTTCATATATTCTGGCTGTTACGGATAGTTTTCACCCGTAGAAATGACAGATGCCAAAGTGTTTGAGCATAACACATGTTACTGATTTGCATTGTGACAAGAGGCTTGCCTTCCTTTTCCCTTTTTATTGTTTTCTCATCCTTTAATTCTGTTGGCATTGAGCATTTGCTTTGTTTTTTTCTATTGGCAAAACTCATTCATCTTGATCTTATATCCATATCATTAAATTCTCTGTTACATATTTCTGTATTATTCAAACCTGTACATGTATATACTGTACACATTATGATCGGGTTAATGACCGTAATGAATGCATGCTGTATGAACAAAAGGGCCATTTTACAACCTGTTTTATGGTTTATGTAAAAAGAAACTACATTAAGAGTTTTTATTTTTAAGTTTGATGATGACACTGTTTATCTGATTCTCAACATGTCAGTAGCTGCTGACTGTTCATTTGTTCATTAGAATTGTCAAAATGTGTACTCTGTTCTTGAAAGCATTTCAGTCAGTCAGTTATTTTCCAAACTACTTAATCCTACTACTAAGCAGAAGGTTATGTCATCTGATACATGCTAACATTTACAGCATTTAGCAGACACTCTTATCCATAATGATTTACAGAAGTGCTTTAAAGTCACGTCCGTGAAGGTATTCTTATTTTGGTGTGTTAGAACACAGACTAAGTCAAACATGGTCTGTGTGTGTGTGTGTGTGTGTGTGTGTGTGTGTGTGTGTGTGTGTGTGTGTGTGTGTGTGTGTGTGCGCGTGTGTGTGTGTGTGTGTACAGCATAGTGTTAATCTAAGTACTAATGAAAAAGTTAAGTTTTCAGCCATTATGTAAAGACACTCAGTGTCGCAGCTATCCAGACACTCAGAGGAAGTGCACTCCACAATCTTAGAGCTAGAACAAAGAAGAGTTTAGATGCATTTTTCTTTTGTCCCTTGGTATGAGTGATCAATCTAGCATAGAGGATCTCAGAAAACGTGGTGCAGTGCAGTATGTGATAAGTGCTTTGAGGTAGGGAGGTACAATTTCATTTTTGGCTTTGTAGGTACACATTAGTCTTGTAAATCGAATGTGAGCAGCTATAAGAAGTCAGTGAAGAGATTGTAGCAGAGGTGTGGTGTGTGGTGTGGGGAAATTTGGGAAGGTTGAAAACAAGCTATATAATTGCATTCTGGATCAGTTACAAAAATTGATTTGCACTCAAAGGTAGACCTAGTCTTGGAATGACAAGGAATTGAGCAAGTATCTGAGTGACCTTAGTGGATAGAAATGGATGAATCCTTTGGATGTTAAAGAGGAGAAATCAACATAATTGAGAAAGAAATCAACATGATCGAGAGAAGAGAAGGACATGCAATTATCCATGGTTACTCCAAGGCAAAATGCAGGGATCGCTGTCCCTGAAGAAGCGATCACAGAGTTGTCCAATGAGATTGCAAGATCTTGATGTAGGAATGAGTCAGCTGGGAGGACCAGCAATTTAGTCTTGCTGAGATTAAGTTTCAGTGGTAAGATGCTATCACTGAAAAGATACTTGCCAGACACGTAGAGATCCAAGCAGAAACAACAGTGTCTGGGGGAGGAAAAGAGAGAACAATTTGAGTGCCATTTGCATAGCAGTGATATGAGAACCCATGTAGGGATATGATATCACTGAGAAACCTAGTATAAAGAGAGAACAGAAGTGGACCAAGAACTGGGCCTTGGGCATGTGGATCCTCTCCATGTAACCTCATATGAACAAACTTCCAGGTAGGAAGCAAGTGATTGCCTTGCTGCACCACAAATGCATCACAAATACACCATAAAATCTTGGGGCAGAAAGGTTAGAGAAGATTCCTGAAGCTAAAGCAGGGCACCCCATGAGCAGACCCACACAGGGAAACAATTGTAACAATATACAGTCACATGCACACCAGGAGCAATTTGGAATAGCCAAAAAAGCTAATGTGCATCTTGTTTGACTGTGGGAAGAAACTGGAGTGCCTGATAAAACCCAGGCAAGCAAAGAGAATACATGCAAACTCCAAACAGAAACACCCAATCCCGGACATGAACCCAGGACCGTCTTGTTGTGAGATGCACGTGCTTACCACTATGCCACCCCCAGACATCTTAATACGCAAATTATGTTCCACAATGAACAATATATTTTTTTTTCTATATTGGGCTTTGCTCCCCGTGCACATCAATGCGCCTTGGGCACCCGTGACACTCTTTAGTGAGGCCATCCTGTACATCCACCTCCTGACATAATCTGTAAACCACCTGACCCCCCTCCCCACACACACACACACACACACACACACACACACACACACGCACACACACACACACACACACACACACACACACACACACACACACACACACACGGCAACTTACTGAAGACAACTTGACACCACCATCACCATTACCACGAAAAGATCCCTTTCTGCATTTAGCAATTTGGAAGACAAAATATTACTGCTATTACAAAATCTATGGATTTTATATACAATTAAGTAAATGTTGAAGGTCAGTGAAGTAGTGGTTAGCAGTGTCCTGGGTTTGACCCCCTTGTTATTTGACTTTTTGATACTGGAAATACAGCAACTTTGGGGGATAGTTTCAGCTTAAACTTAAGTACTATTACAAGATTAATATTTAGTCCAAATCTGAGGAACACAAGAGGATATTTCCACTCTGTGATGAGTCAAATATAAAGTGACTTTTAAAGTGAACTTTATTTCAAAATTTTTCATGTTAAAATCACAAATGTAAAAGTACTGTATTGGGATTTTATTTGATAGATCAGCACAAAGCCATGCATAATTGTGAAATGGAACAAAAATGGGTCATTCATTGATTAATTAATTTTTCTAAGCAATTTGAATCCAAATAGAGTAGAATTCCCCTCCCCAAATCAACAACTTATCATGGCGGAGGGGTTTACGTGACCTAATGATCCTAGGAGCTATGTTGTTGGGGGCATAATGCCCCTGGTAGGGTCACCCAAGGCAAACAGGTCCTGGGTGAAGGTCCAGACGAAGTGCTATTCAGAAGACCCCATTGACATCTCAGAGAGATCAAAGGAAGCAGTCTCCCTTGCCCAGACGCGGGACACTGGGGTTCCCTCCTGGAGCCAGGCCTGGGGGAGGAGCTCGAAGGCAAGCGTCTGGTGGTCGGGCTTCTGCCCATGGAGCCCGGCCGGGCCTAGCCCGAAAAGGAGACATGGGTCCGCCCTCCCATGGACCCACCACCCATGGGAGGAGTTTTAGGGGTCGGGTGCAGTGTGAGTTGGATGGCAGCCGAAGGCATAAGTTCTGTTGGACGGATCCTCGGCTACTTACTCTGACCCTCGGGACATGGAATGTCACCTCTCTGGTGGGGAAGGATCCTGATTTGGTGCATGAGGTGGAGAGATACAGACTAGATATAGTCAGGCTCACCTCAAAAAATAGGTTGGGCTCTGGAAACATCCATCTCGAGAGAGGCTGGACCTTATTCTATTCTGGAGTTGCTCATGGGGAGAGGCAGCAAGCTGGTGTGGGTATTCTTATTGCCTCCCGTTTCAGTGCCCAAATGTTGGGGTTCTCCCTGGTTGACAAAAGGGTAGCTTCCCTCCGTCTTCGGATGGGGGGATGGGTCCTGACTGTTATTTGTGCTTATGCACCAAATGACAGTTCAGAGTACCCACCCTTTTTGGAGTCTTTGGGGGGGGTGTTGGAGAACGCTCCCTCGGGAGACTCACTCGTTGTCTTGGGAGAGTTCAACGTCCATGTGGTCAATGATAGTGTGACCTGGAAGGGTGTGATCGGTAGGTATGACTTCTCCAGTCTGAACCCGAATGGTGTTTTGTTGTTGGACTGCGGTGCCTGTCACAGTTTGTCTATCACGGACACCATGTTCGAACATAAGTGTTCCCATAAGTGCACTTGGCACCAGGACACCCTAGGTTGCAATTTGATGATTGACTTTGCAGTCGTGTCATTGGACTTGCGACCATATGTTCTAGACATTCAGGTGAAGAGAGGAGCTGAGCTGTCTACCGATCACTACCTGGTGATGAGTTGGCTTCGGTGGTGGGGGAGGTTGCCTTCCAGACCTGGCAGGCTTAAGCGTGTCATCAGGGTCTGTTGGGAACATTTGGTGGAGTCCCCTGTCCAAGAGGCCTTTAACTCCCACCTACGGCAGAGCTATAACCACGTCCCGGAGGTGGTGGGGGACATGAAATCCGAATGGGCCATGTTTCGTGCCTCCATTGCTAAGGCAGCAGCCCATAGCTGTGGCCGGAAGGTCGTCGGTGCATGTCGTGGTGGTAATCCCCGAACCCGGTGGTGGGCACCTGCGGTGAAGGAGGCCGTCCAGCTAAAGAAGGAGGCCTATTGGATTTTATTATCCTGTGGGACTCCCAAGGCAGCAAACCAAACTGGCAGGCCAAATGTGCTGCAGCTGAGGCTGTCGCAGATGCAAAATCTTGGGCGTGGGAGGAGTTCGGTTAGGGCCTGGAGAGTGATTATTGGTTGGCCTCAAAAAGTTTCTGGACCACCATCTGATGCCTGAGGAGGGGGAAGCAGTTCTCCACAAACACTGTTTACAGTGGAGGTGGGGAGCTGCTTACCTTGACTGGGGATGTCATCGAGAGGTGGAGGGAATACTGTGAGGATCTCCTCAATCCCACCAACATGCCCTCCATAGAAGAAGAAGACCCTGGGGGTTCTTGTGAGGGTCCACCAATCACTGGAGTGGAGGTCACTGAGGTTGTCAAAAAGCTCCTCAGTGGTCGAGCTCCATGGTTGGACAAGATCCGCCCGGAATATCTCAGGGCTCTGGATGCTGTAGGACCGTTTTGGTTGACACGTCTCTGCAACATCACGTGGTCATCGGGGGCTGTACCTCTGGATTGCCAAACTGGGGTGGTGGTCCCGATTTTTAAGAAGGGGGACCGGAGGGTGTATTCCAATTATCGGAGAATTACACTCCTCAGCCTACCTGGGAAAGTCTATGCAGGGGTACTAGAGAACCTCGGATTCAGGAGGAACAATGTGGTTTTCGTCCTGGCCGTAGCACTCTTGACCAACTCTATATGCTCCACAGGATTCTGGAGGGGGCATGGGAGTTTGCCCAATCTGTCCACATGTGCTTTGTGGATTTGAAGAAGGTTTTTGACCATGTCCCTCAAACGATCTTGTGGGGCCTGCTCCGAGAGTACGGTGTTCCGGACCCGTTGCTACAAGCCATTCAGGCGCTGTATCACCGGAGCCAGAGTTTGGTCCGTATTGGCAATAACAGGTCGAATTTGTTTCCGTTGAGGGTTGGAGTCCGCCAAGGCTGTCCTTTGTCGCAATTCTGTTCATAACTTTTATGGACAGAATTTCTAGTCGAGGCGTTGAGTGGTTCTGGTTTGGTGGCCATCGAATCTCGTCTCTGCTTTTTGCAGATGATGTTGTCCTTTTGGCTTGATCAAGTCGGGACCTCCAGCTCTCATTGGAGCAATTTGCAGCAGAGTGCGAAGCAGCCGGGATGAGGATCAGTACCTCCAAGTCTGAGGCCATGGTTCTCAGTCGGACAAGGGTGGAATGCACCCTCTGGGTCAGGAATGAGGTCCTGCCCTAAGTGGAGGAGTTTAAGTATCTTGGGGTCTTGTTCATGAGTGAGGGAAGGATGGAGCAAGAGATCAACAGACGGATTGCTGCAGTCTCTGCTGTTAAGCGGTGCATGTACCGGTCAGTTGTGGTGAAGAAGGAGATGAGCTGCAAGGCGAAGATCTCAATTTACCAGTCGATCTACGTTCCAACCCCCACCTATGGTCATGAGCTTTGGGTAGTGAACGAAAGAACAAGATCACGGATACAAGCGGCTGAAAAGTGCTTCCTTCGCCAGGTGGTGGGGTTCTTCCTTAGAGATAAGGTGAGAAGCTCTACCATCCGTGGAGAGCTCGGAGTAGATCTGCTGCTGCTCCGCATTGAGAGGGACCAGTTGAGGTGGTTCAGGCATCTGGTCAGAATGCCTCCTGGACGCCTCCCTGGTGTGGTGTTGCGGACATGTCCAACCGGGAAGAGACACCGGGGTCAACCTACAACACGCTGGAAGGACTATGTCTCTCGTAGATCCACTGGTACCTCTGAGACATGTTCATATCAGCTTTCACATCTCAGCTTTCCCAGCCTCATCCACACACTCTGGAACCACTGCTTCGGCTCGTCGTCAGGCTTCTCCATATGTGACGCCTGATCAGCCCGGAGCTCGGCCTTCAGATGTTTCTTCATCCAGGATCAGAGCTTCTTCTTGTAAAGGCACTAGTTCACCTGAAAGAACTCCATCATGACTCCTCATCGTCATTGATTTTGATATAAACTCTTTCCTTCTTGCTTGGGCCAGCAGCGACATCGGAGTCAACGACAGAAGCTACATCCGACTCGGCGTCGACCTCGGCTTCTTGAACAGGTTCTTTCACTGGGTTTTCCACTGTTGGAGACTATGGCCTCTTCGTAGTTGTCTTTCTCCTGTGTTTCGACATTGTAGCGTCTCTCGAAATTAATGGTTCTTTGTCTTTCGCGCCTGTATTTATAGTTGAAGTGAGTTCCGTGAGTGTTTCTTAACTCCTCCGTGCTGTCCTTAACTATTCCATAAACGTTCTGTATGTATTCCTTGACCGTTCCACTTTGTTCCGTGTAACGTTCATGGATGATTCTCCGTGTTTCTTTATTGTTCCGTATGTATTCTGTGGCTTCCATGAGTATTCCGTGTAGATCCGTACATGAACGCGACTGTTCTGTGGCCACTTTTGACCATACGGAAGAGGAGGGAAGACCTGCGGATAAGTTACAGAACACTTGTTGTATAAAAGGAAAGATTACGGACCATTTGCAGTAATGACAGAATGTTTACGGAAGGACTACGGAACCAAAGGGAACACACATGGAACTCTTTTCCATGAACGTACTTTTGAACATGTTCCAAAGCACGTTCATGGAGGATTTTGGTCTGCCGGTAGTGGAGGAAGACTTAAGGAATACATACGGAATCATACAGAATAACACGGAAGATGAGAGAATAATTGCGGAACATTTGCGGATGACAACATTTTTGCTTCCGTAAGTCTGCCATGCTCCAGTGAAATGGGGGTATTGATAAATCAAACCACTTTTCCCCCTCACTTCTCCTGCAACAATTTTCATGATATGACACCAAATCAATTTCAACTCGTACTTGCTGTTGCCTCTATAGTTTTGCTTTTATGTAATTTTTGGACAAACACAGCTGTCCTTGTTTGTTGTTGTTTTTTTCCCCACAGTAAAATTCATGAAGTTTTAGAATTAAAATGCTCAGCCATGGGAGCCATTGAACTTAATTTTATTGCGCCAAACAATTCACCCAACACATGACCATCTGTCATGAGCTGTACCTGTCATTTTTGCTCTGTGCTGCATCATATTCACATAGCCTTACGGGAAGGCACTGCATTTGCATTTTTTTTAATGACCCACAGCCTAAGAACACAGACACTTGCAAATAACAGAGCTGTCAAATTGTCTTCAGTCACAATATGTGCACATGCTGTATATGTTTATCTGTAGTTCTGTTGAAGGAAAGTAATAATGTAGTTATACCTCAACATTATTAATATAAGAGCCTGATCTTTTATTGTATCTGACTTGTTATGAACATAAGCAGTTGATATGAATTGTGGCCTTTTAAATGGTGTGGTGTTGATTTGAGGTGGGTAGGTCGATGTGCTACAACCCTGCAGAGTTAATATTCAATCAGAAGTTATACTGTACTGTTCCATGTACACCAATTTGGAATTAAGGAATGGGATGCACTGACCTCTACTTTAGCACTCTCAATGACAATGACTCACATCCAACTTTCTCACACAGGTACACACGCCTGCTCCTGTCCACATCCTTGCCCAATGGCACCATTTTACTCTCTAACAATCTTGCTAATTATAATTGTTAATTAATTTTCTCCCAGTGTCCTCATCAGGAGACTAATAACCTACATTTTACATAATTAGACCTTCAACCTTTTACTCCCTCTATCTCTCTATACAGGATCATACCATCCCTCCCTTTCCCTTCAACTGCTCTTTTTTCTTTCTTTCTGTGCCCCCCCACACACACACACACACACACACACACACACACAGCATGTTGCCAACGAGTGTGAGGGCGTTTTTGTTCTGTCCAGACTTGTCGCTTCCCCACTGTCAGAGAGAGCAGTACATTGTCCTGATTTCTCACTGCATTTCCCCCCTTAGTCCTATTTGTCCTCCATGCACAGCAGCCATCTTGCTATATTTTCTCAATCCTCCCACAGTGACCTGGATTGAGTCAGCCACCTGTGTGAGGGGGTTAGCTACCGTAGACTGTATCATGCCTGGGTTTCTTCTAATTCCAAATCTGATTCGATATGACACACACTTTTTTTTTTTTTGGTGTCATCATGCTTGTCAGCCATATTGTTCACTCTCAATCGAAACAATGATCTGATTTGAAGTTAGCATAGCACATTGCACAGAGGCTGACATATAAAGTTGCAGGTAAGACTGTTTAATGATCTTTACTCTGGACATCGGTTCTGACACACTTTTGACAAGCAGAGATGCTAGCTGACCAGCCTGTCCAATGTGTCTCCCTCTCTGTCCTCTTTATATCTCCCTCCATCCGTCTCTCTTCGTTCTCTGGAGAGACATAACCTAGATTTTAAAAATGAACTGCTGCCTATCTCTCTTCATCTACTCCTCACTTCTCTCTCTCCCCCCGTCTCTCTCTCTCTCTCTCTCTCTCTCTCTCTCTCTCTCTCTCTCTCTCTCTCTCTCTTAACTTATACACTCTTCCTGTTGGTAAAAACAGAATTAATCTTGGAAAGTGAAAACTGCCTCAGTGTCTCTGCCCCTCTTCATTCTCTATTGGATAAAGGAATACAGAGCCCTCTACTCCTCCTCCATTTTCTTGTGTTCCTGGAAAGCCTCACTCAACCTTCAACTTTCTTTCACTTTTCTTTTCCGTTTTTCTCTTCTGGGGGTTGTTCAGAGGGTTTCCCCTATTTTTGGGTTTGGTTTCTTGCATGATCTCAATTCTTCTACTTTTCATGAGTCTCGGTTAAAGAAAACTGGAACCTGACAGCCACAAACAGGAAGAAGAACAGTGACTAACCATTTAACCAAATCAGCGAAAGTTACCTCAATAAGGTAATTTACTCACTTTTTTTGTTTTTCTTTTATATTGTTTTAATGTACATTTACCTCTCTACCTGTAATTTTATTTTCACTCTTCAATATTTCATCTTTTTTTTTCTTTTTTTTTTTTTTTTGCAGGTGATTTATTTTCTTCAGCGTGTCAAGATTTTTTTTTTTTAATCATCTTTTTCAGTTCTATTTCTTCTTCTCAAATTATGTCTCTTGTCTATTTTACTGAATCCTCTCATCTGCTGCTGCTAGATTTGATCCTGCTTATGGCACATCACACTAGCTGTTTTGTATTGGCCATACTAAATAGATGTGATTGAGATCAAATCTTGATTTGTTGAACAAGAGTCTGACTCTGAAACTACATGAATCAGTACATATGTCAGATATAAGAAATGGTGTTAAGAAGTGGAGGGGGGGGGGTGATACTTCATTAAATGCTCCTATATACAGTTAGTGGTATTGTGGGAAAAGAGGGCAAAAGGAGTGCAGAGCTGAGATGGAAGGGAGGAAATGGAGGAGCATTTGGTTGGGGCATGGTTGACATGGTGATATGGAGTGTTTCTGTGTGTGTGTGTGTGTGTGTGTGTGTGTGTGTGTGTGTGTGTGTGTGTGTGTGTGTGTGTGTGTGTGTGTGAGAGAGACAGAGAGAGAGAGCGAGAGAACTTTCCTTTCATTCTATTCACTCACAAGCTGTCTCTCTTTCTGTCTCTCTTTCTTTTTGGAATTTATTTCTTTGACTTCATCAGCATCATAAGCTGCCATCTGTACACACGCAAACGTTACAAATATTTCCTTTTCCCTTTCCAATTTTGTTTTCATCCTTCACACTTCATCTTGCCCACTTTCCCATCAGCACATTTTCATCTTGCCATTCTCTTCAGCTTTCTTTTAACATTATTTCCCTCCTGCTGCCCTATCCCTTAGCAGCATGTCTACCCCAGTCTCTCCATCTCCCTCACTTTCCACACTGTCCCTGTCCTCTTCTTCTCCCTCCACTTCTCCTTTGCCCTCTCCCCTCTCTCCTCCCCCCAGGCTTCCAGTCTTCCAGAGGAAAGGAGCACTCAAGCACAAAAGGATTGTAGAAGTGAAAGACCATCAGTTCACAGCCCGCTTTTTCAAACAGCCCACCTTCTGCAGTCACTGCACAGACTTCATCTGGTACTTTACATTTTTATTTTACCATCCATTCTTATGAAATGAACAACCGTCAGCTTTCCTGAATAAATCCAAATCTTTAGCTATGGAATCTATATGAATTGTTTTCTTGAGAAAGAATAGAATTTTGTTATGTCTGTTTTGTCTGTCTTCCTTTCGGCTTTTTCCCTTTTACTCGGGAGTCGCCACAGCGAATCATCTGATTCGAACGTTTGATTTGGCAGAGGTTTTTACGTCGGATGCCCTTCCTGTCACAACCCTTTTAGCAAGGGACAGAAACACGCTGATGACTTTGCAGCCTACTCTTTACGAATGTCAGCAATGGTTCTTTTACATGCCTCTCACCATAGACAGTGACAGACATGGCCCGCCTTTGATAACCCAGTGAGCCGCACCGGGGGGGACAGTGACAACCCCATGGAGAGTGGGACTCAAACCCCCAACCTTTGGATCAGTGATCCAGCGCCCTATACCACTAGACCACCACTTAGCCAATAATAGAATTTTGTTATATTATTGTGAAATACTTCTGTATTAGAATCCTGAATTGGAATAGCAACACCTGCTTCTGATGCATTCTAAAATCATTAATTTCAAATGATGTAGAGTTTCCATCTAAGTATAAATTCCACTCTACATGGTATTTTTCTCTCATTTCCTTGTAGTTACATCATCAAAAATTCCCATCCAATTGCTAGTATTGATAAAATTTTATTTTGATCATCCATTTTAGGGGTAGTGCAATGGCGTAATGGTAGGTGCATTCACCTCACAACAAGAAGATCCTAGGTTTGAGTCCCAGGCTCACTGAGGACATTTGTGTGTAGAGTTTGTATGTCCTCCCTGGGTGTCCACAGGTTTCTTCTGGATGCTCCAGTTTCCTCCTACAGTCCAAAGACTTGCTAGTTCAGTTAATTGATTCATTTATTTTATGAACTGCTTAATTCTAATTAGGATCACATGGAGGCTGGTGCCTCTTTCAGCTGACTCTGGGCAAGGACAGAGTACATCCTGGACAGCTCACCAGGCCATTGCAGGGTGGAAACATGCTGACGGCTAACGTAATGGTTCTATTACATGCCTCTCACCATAGACAGTGAGAGATTTGGTTGGTGTTTAGATAACCCAATTAGCTGCATTGCTGAGCTATGAGTGACAACTATTGACAGTGGACCTTGTACCCCCAACCCTGGGATCGGTTATCCATCACCTTACCATCAGGCCACAACTGTCCTGTTTAGCAAATTGACTATTCCAGAGCACCCATAAGTGTGAGTATGAATGTCATCATCATCATCATTTTCTGTAACTGCTTAATCCTAAGTAGGGTCACGGGAAGGCTGGCGCCCATCCCAGCTGACTATGGGCAAGGGCAGAGTATACCCTGGACAACTTGCTAGACCATCGCAGGGCAGAAACATGCTGACACATTGCAGCCTACTCTTGACGAAAGTCAGCAATAGTTCTTTTACATGCCTCACACCATTAACAGTGAGAAACATGGCCGGCCCAGTTAGCTGCACTGGGGATGGGGGGGGCAGTGAAAACCTTGTAGGACTCAAACCCCCAACCTTAGGATCAGCGATCCAGCATCCTATACCACTAAGCCACCACTGCTTTTCGAATGTGAATGTTTTCTATATACAGTGGTACCTCACATTATTAAATTTATCCGTTCGAGAGCTTTTTTCGTAGCCTGCATGTAAGTTGAACCGCATTTTACATGTAAAACACATGATTCGTTCCAAGGCTCCCAATACTACCACTAAACCCTTTAAAAATTATAAAAGCATACCTTCAAGACCTCCTTCTGCTTCAATATCATACCGATGGTAGACGGGTTTGGCCATATTCCTTTGTGATATTTGTTTCTTCTTTCTTCTTATCACTGTGTGTGTGTGTGTGTGTGTGTGTGTGTGTGTGTGTGTGTGTGTGTGTGTGTGTGTGTGCATGTGCATGGTGACCATGTCTTCTTAGCAGTTATAATTTTACAAATGTTTATGGAAGGTTAAAAGCCTGAATCAAGAAATAAACCATAAGACAACAGTAACTCTGTCCTTTACACGAAAAGCATCATGGTGGATTCAGCTCTATAATAGGCAATGCGAGGTAGCTGCGTCATTCCTCCTAGGCAATGATGTCCAAGATGGCTTTTAAGATGCTGTCAGGTCAAGATGGTGGACCTGTCCAAGATGGTGCTTGAATGAAGGCGACATGAACGACAGCTCAGTTGTTAGCCAATGGGAAGCCAGCGGGGCGGGATGTTTGAACGTCATTGATAGGAGAGCGGCTCGTGCATTGTTTGAATGTTTGAATGGCGCGTTTTAATGTTTGAATGGCGCATTTAAATTTTAAAGATGGTGCTTTTGAAATTTGAAACGTGAACTTGTTTTGTATCCTGAGACAAAAATTTTAGGAAAATGCTTTTCGTAGATGGATTTTTTGTTTGGTGAGACTTTCGTAAGGTGAGGTACCACTGTATTTATTTTTGCCCTTAGTGTGTGTGTGTGTGTGTGTGTGTGTGTGTGTGTGTGTGTGTGTGTGTGTGTGTGTGTGTGTGTGTGTGTGTGTGTGTTTTGTCCCTGTGAGGGACTGGCAAGTTGTTAAGTGTTTACCTCACCTTTGCCCAGAGACAACCATAAGAATGTTTAACTCTAGTAGGATTAAGTGGTTCAGCAAATTAATTAATTAATTAATTTAGAAATACATGAATTAAAAATTTCATTTTTAGACTAAGAAAAGACCATCTACAGACTACCAAACAATGGATGGCAATTAAACCGGCTGTTTCCTAACACTCTACTATAACTTCCAGTTGGATGACATGAAAAAGAGAAACGGTGTACCCCAACTCCAGAGCAGCTGGACTTCTAATTAAAAATATTGTGATAAGATAGACTTTTAGTCTACAGAAAATAACGTGAAATATTATACAGTGATGCTAATTGAGAGACGAATCAAATACATTTTTTCAGAGACATCTGGATCCAGTATAATTTCAGCGTGGTACTAAAATCAGGCAATGGGATTGCTGCCAATCATCACCAACTCTAGAATTCAAAATGTATAAATAAATGTACAACTATCCTCACCAGCCCTCTGTAGATATTTGATTTAATGAAATAGATGACTGACCTGCATTTTAAAGTGATTGTTCCAGTCTTTCCATTTGTCACATTGAATTAATTAAACATGTGAGTGAGTTGTGACCTCATCTCTTGAAAAAGCCCTGTATTTCAGCTAGTCTGTTTTTCTTTTCTTGCCAACTTGGGAGTTTGCCAAAATCATTTGTCCATCACTGCAAATAGAAACCAAGTGCCAAGATTTGCAGGCATTCTCAAGTGTTGACAGACTGAGCATTACCTCTCACAGTGATGCTTCAGATGGAAAATGAAAATCTTCCCACTGTGGAATTAACGACAAACATCCATAACCATTATTATTTTTATACTTTACCTTCATAAATGCAATTTCAGATTATTTTTTATTTATTAATTAGTTAATTACTATTACAATAAGGAGTTGATTGTTTCAACCAATCCAGAGTAATTGGCAAAAATCTTAAAGGTATCGTTATCTTAAAAAAAAAAAAAAAAAATCAAATGAGAGAATGAACTTAAAAAGTTGTTAAACTTAATGCATAGAAACACGATTCAGATATTCATATTTTTAAGATTTTGCAATATTCGTTTGAATTCAGTTTTATTTGTATAGCACTTTTTACAATTAACATTGTTGCAAAGCAGCTTAACACAGAAAAAGTTAGAGTTTACAAAGTATGAAAGATTTTTCATATTTTACACAACCCAAACACATCCCTAATGAGCATTGCCCGTGGTGACAGTGGCAAGGAAAAAATTCCCTCAGTTGACGCAAAGAAGAAACCTTGAAAGGAACCAGACCCAGAAGGGAAACCTGTCCTCATTTTGGTGAAACCATATATGAGATGTATAATTATTTTGGTGAAACATTCTTTATAGATTAAGGAAAACATTTTTTTTCTGCATGCCCTTGTTTCAAATCGCTCTATCTCTGGATGAACTTGTGTTACACTGAACTCATTTTTGTTGCTGCAAACTCCATATAAACACAACCTACTACATACTGACCTTGACAGATGATATTTTATCTGATATTCAAATGATTTGTGAATCTCCATTTTACTACATGGTTTTTGCTGAGTTTTGCTCCTAAAAACAGCTTGAGGCTTACCTACATAGTGCATGTATAATGTATGGCATGCTTATATGCACATCATCCCCTGTGGGGGGTAAAGCTCAAGTCTGCAGGGAAGAATGCAACTATGCAGTCCTTTCTCTGAGAGAATTTGAGTGAATGTTGAGGTGAAGTCAGTGTACAGCTACAGGGAGCTGTATATCCCACCGAACAGCTGGATATTCTCTCTCTCTCTCTCTCTCTCTCTCTCTCTCTCTCTCTCTCTCTCTCTCTCACACACACACACACACACACACACACACACACACACACACGCATGCACACACATTTGTAGAGTGATGTAATCGATATAATTTAATAATAAATATAGTATGTCGGGTCAAGTTAGATATTATATTTATTATAAATCTACTTGCCACTGGTAAAGCTGCAAACCAGTGCAACCTGTCTCAGTTCCACTGCCTTGTGGGTGTCTATTGTTGTAGACAAAGGCTAAGGGAGTAAACCCTGAAAGAAAATCAGGAGTGGAGCCCCTAAGGCGGTTGACTGACATACGTTGTCACCTTCCAGCAACTCCTGCATCTTGACCCTGTCTTGCCATTGGATACTGATGGTTTTTGGACGAGAGAGTGAAGTTGATGCTGCGCAACTCTTCATTCACTTTCAACAAAGTCATCGCGCAATTTCATCCATCATCCACCACTCTCATCCCCTAAGTCCTGCGGCAACAGGCAAGCAGTGAAGCGACAGGTGTGGGTATACTGGCAGTTGTAGTTGCAAACCTGCATACAGGCGGCTCAGGCCATAGGGTCGCTATCTACGGAAAGGAGCAGCTGTAGATCTCGGCAGCCGTCTGAACATCTGAGCAGCCCTTTTTAGGAATGCACTGCTCACCTCCATGCTTGAGGAAGGGGCTAGAAAAGATACCCTAAACATTGCCTGCTCCACATTACCCTAGCTAGCTTACCGCGGCTGGCAGGGATCCTGTGCATGCGATCGAGAAAAAGGAAAAAAGCAATAAAAACTAAGATCCACAGTCTGATCATTGCCACTTGGAATGTGCGTACGCTTCTTGACAGGAACAACAATGAAAGACCCTAGAGACGGACTGCACTCAAAGCAAGTGAACTCGCTCGATACAACATCAACATTGCTGCCCTTAGTGAGACTAGGCTAGCAGGCGAGGGACAACTCTGCTAAATATTCACAGGCTATACCGTCTTTTGGAGTGGACGAGAGCCTGAAGAGAGACGAGAGGCTAGAGTGGGTTTTGCAGTGAGAACTTCACTTGTCAACAAGCTGGCTGGACCCCGTAAAGGAGTGAATGATCGTCTCATGACAATGAGACTACCTCTTTCACACGGGAAGAAGTTCGCTACTCTTTTCAGCGCTTATGCTCCCACCATGACAAACCCAGGTGAGATCAAGCACAAATTTTACGAAGACTTAAATGCAGTCCTCATCACAGTTCCCAACACAGATAAGCTCATCATCCTTGGTGACTTTAACGCAAGAGTAGGCT
This sequence comes from Plotosus lineatus, assembly GCA_024760905.1. NCBI lineage: Eukaryota > Metazoa > Chordata > Actinopteri > Siluriformes > Plotosidae > Plotosus > Plotosus lineatus. Next base: position 52,175,841 of record CM045728.1, read on the forward strand.
GTGACAGCACCACCTGGGAAGGCGTAATCGGAAAACATGGAGTAGGAAACTGCAACAGTAATGGTCTACTACTTCTCCAGACCTGCGTCGAACATGACCTGCTAATTACAAACACAATCTTCCAACTCTCAACCCGCAACAAGTCATCATGGATGCATCCTCGTTCTAAGCATTGGCATCTCATTGATTATGTCATCATAAGGAAGAGGGATAGACGTGGTGTCCGTGTCACAAAGGCCATGTGTGGAGCAGAGTGTAGGACAGGTCCACCACCATATCATATCAAAACTCCAGCTACGAATCCAACCAAAAAGACAGCCCCGCAAGGCATGAAAGCACCAAAACATCTGAATGTCAACAATCTGAAGATCAACACCATCAAGCAATCATGGAAGAACGCCTAGAACCCATAGTGCTGGACAACCACAATGTGGAAGCAGCATGGGGTACACTTCGTGAAATAGTCTACAACAGCCATGGGTTGCCTCAGGCCTACCTCCAGACGGCACAAAGACTGGTTTGATGAAAACTGTTCTGAGATCACACAGTTGCTGGAAGACAAGCGCCATGCCTACAAAGCCCACCTTGATGACCTACACTCAACAGCAAAGAAAGGTGCACTGAAGAACATTCGCAGCACCATCCAGCTAAAGCTGTGTCAGATGCGAGACTCCTGGCTCAGCGACAAAGCCAATGAGATTCAAAGATATGCAGACAGGAGAGACATGAATAACTTCTATAGCAGCCTCAAAGAAGTCTATGGTCCTACCAGTTCTAGGTCACCAACTCTTCTCAGTGCAGACAGATCTACTCTCATAAATAACAAAGACAAGATCCTTGAGAGATGGGCTGAACATTTTGAGAGTGTACTAAACCATCCTTCTACCATCAATGATGAGGTTATCAATCGTCCCACACAAGTTCCAGTCAATGAGCAATGGATGCCTCGCCAACTTCTGAGGAGAGCCAGAAAGCAATCTGTCTGTTGTCCAGCGGTAAGGCATCTGATCCAGACTCAATTCCAGCTGAGGTCTATAAGGAGGGTGGCAGAGCACTCCTTGAAAAACTCCATCAATTATTCCTAGTCATATGGCAGCATGAGACACTTCCACAAGAATGGATGCCTCCATTATATTCCTTTACAAGAACAAAGGTACTCAATCGTCAGGCCTGTGACAACCATCGAGGAATATCCCTGATGTCCATTGCAGGAAAGGTCCTGGCCAGAGTGTTGCTGAATTGGCTCATAGCCCATTTTGAGCAAGGCCTCCTTCCAGAGAGTCATTGGTTCCCGAAAAGATCGTGGGACTATCGACATGATGTGTGCTGCCAGGCAGCTCCAAGAGAAGTGTCAGGAAAAAGAACACGGACCTTTATTCCACCTTTGTTGATCTGACCAAGGCCTTCGGCACTGTAAGTAGAGAGGGTCTATGGAGAATCATGGCGAAATATGAATGCCCAAGAAAATTAATCGGCCTCATACGACAGTTCCATGATGGTATTCTGGCTTGTGTACAAGACAGTGGAGAGGTGTCAGAACCATTCCCAGTTTCCAATGGAGTGAAACAGGGCTGTGTGCTTGCCCCCATCCTCTTCAGCCTCATGTTTTCAACAGTGCTGAGGGGATCCTTTTGGAGACACTGACGTAGGCATTGGCATCAGGTACAGGTTTGATGGCTCTTTTTAACCTCAGGAGGGTACAAGCAAAAACCAGGGTTTCAATTGATACCATCAACAACCTTCTATTTGCTGATGACTGTGCCATCAATGCTGCTTCTGAGGCAGATATGCAACACAGTGTTGAGACGTTCTCTGATGCCTGCAACAACTTTGGGTTGACAATCAGCACCGAGAAGACTGAGGTGATGTACCAACCAGCCCCAGAGAAACCTGCGTTGGACCCAACAGCTTTGTTAATGGACAAAAACTGAAAGCAGTGTACAAGTTTAAATATCTTGGCAGCACACTCTCCTGCACAGTTGTCGTTGATGATGAGGTCAACATCAGACTTGCTAAAGCAAGTGCTGCCTTTGGCAGACTCCATAAGAATGTGTGGGATAGAAGAGGCATCACCACAGAAACAAAGATCAAGGTTTACAAAGCGGTAGTGATCACCACGCTGCTCTATGGCTGTGAGACTTGGACAGTCTGCCAACGTCATGCCTAGAAGCTAAATCATTTCCACACCACCTGCCTAAGAAAATTGTTTGGCATAAAGTGGCAAGACAAGAGCCCACACACAGAGGTGCTCACCCGAGCAAACCTTCCCAGCATCTATACCATCTTGGTACAGACCCAGTTACGCTACGCAGGCCATGTTGTTCAAATGCCCGACCATCGGCTCCCATAGAAACTTTTGTTTGGTGAACTACAGCATGGTAAACGATCCCAAGGAGGACAGAAGAAGCACTTTAAGGACACCCTGAAAGCTTCGCTGAATGCCTTTAACATCAAGCACATCTCTTGAGAGAAAGCAGCTATGGATAGGAATTCATGGAGAGCAGCTATATGCAAGGGTGCCGAGTCATACGAAACCAACAGAATTGCTACAGCTGAGAAAAGCAGGCAAGACAGGAATAGCAGGTCTTCCAAGCCCCCAGCGGCAGCCATGATATCCTGCCCATACTGCATCAGAACTTTCCAAGGGCAGATTGGACTGTCAAGCCATCTTCACACCCACAAGTATACGTTCCCAGTTCCCAGGATGATTAGATGGTTCTCATCGACTTTGACGGACAAAGAGAGAGAGAGATAATTTAATATAATTTATTACATATTTAGTTATTTTTATTATACATTATTATAAATTATATCATACATGCATGATATCATTTAATGCTTTGTTTGAGTTTCTTCTTTAATTTTAAAGGTAAGCTAAATCTGATGGGGGTTTTACATCTGAGCCCAGTGGCTCATCAGTGTTGGTGCTTATCCCCAATTTTTATAGCATGAAGTGACTAGGAGTTCATCTCCTGGATCCACCAGTAAAAAATATCTTCCCAGTATTTTTTACTGGTACCCATTTATACTGCTGGGTGAACAAGGGCACACTTGTGGTTAAGACCTTGGATGGATGGATGGATGGATGGATGGATGGATGGACGGACGGACGGACGGACAGACGGACGGATGGATGGAAATCTTATCTTTTGGTAAAGCTTTGGTATTTAATAAGAAACTTACTATTGTGGTCAGAAAGTCTGGTTTGTCAATTATTTAAACACCGACTGTGATATTGGCTTGTTGGTTTATATTACAGGAATATTTTTGTATGTTTTTAAAATTGAATTCTAATATATACAGGCATGTTTTATCTATGTAAACAAATTAGACTATACACCTAGAATTTTTTAACCAAAAAGAATGCTCTACCCGCTTTTTTGGATATGGGGTGGAAATGAGCAAGAAGCAAGACCACAATAAGGGATGCAATCACCCGTTATATGTAAGTTAAAGAGTAGCAGTGGCTCAGTATTTGACTTGATGCCTGGTACAAAACAATTGGCTACAGCATAGTATCTATCCAACATAACAGTAACTATTAAACCTATATATTTTTAGGTATGACTTCTCAAATTTACATCAATAAAATAATCACATTTATTTTATATTTATCTATATAGATAAATATAAATGTGACTTATGTAAATATGATGACACAAATTATTTTGCACAGCATGACAGCCATGCTCAAGAGCTCTAGACAACCTATACTGTACTAATAGAATTTCAATAGCATAAGAATATGGATAAGTAAAAAGTACACTGTAATATTTTATTGGACTGCCTTTAGCCTGAAGTATAACATGTACTCACCATGCTATTGCTGTTTTAATTGGTCAGGTCGAGTCTCAGCAACATTATGTTAAAATTAAGTCAGCTGATCTGAATGTACTGAATGAGCAGATTATCCCATCAACAGACGTTCTCTTTCCTGATGGCATGGACGTAAATTGGAGGCTCAAATAATGAAAGAGTGGTTCAGAGAGCATGAGGAATCATTTTCACACATGAACTGGCACCACAAAGTCCTTACCTTAATCCTATTGCAAAGGCTTTGGGATGTGCTTGAGAAGACTGTATAGACTCGTTAAATTTTCCTGTCATCTATTCAAGATGTTGTTAAAAAATTAACCCAACTCTGAATGGAAATAAATGTTGTAATGTTGCTTAGGTTTGTCAAAATAATGCAATGTGATTACACAGTGTAAAGGGAGTCCAACAAAACATGATGGCATGACTTTATTTATTTATTTATTTTTCCTGCTGGTCAATGTATTTCACAAAGAATGCACAATACTTAATTTTGCTGTAGTGCTGTACTATGTTTTTATAGTTTTTCAGGGGTATTCCGAGAAAGAACTCTAGTGAAAAATTATTAATACTTTTGTCCATTTTGTCTTTTTAAAGGGGTATAGGTAAGCAAGGATTCCAGTGCCAAGGTAATTCAGCGGACACTTTTGTGTTTTTTATTGTTAGTTGTAATGTATTAAAATAAATACCATTACTACTTTAAGGTGTTATGTAAATGTGTTTTAGTTTGCAGTTTTGTGGTGCACAAACGCTGTCATGAGTTTGTTACTTTTACATGTCCTGGAAGCGTCACTGCCCCTAAAGCAGAGGTATGAATCTGTGAGAAATATTTTTTCTCTGCCTTCCTGTCCCTCACTTGCTTTCTTCCCCTCATATTAGTTCCATTAATGTAGATCCTTTCCCTCATTTCTATGCTGTTAGTTCTGACGAGCTGAAGATGAATAAAGTACATCAAAAGGCACCAGGAAAGCACGAGTAGAAATCTCCATCCACACACCCTAAACACACCAGTATCTCTTATCCTTTGAAAATATGATAGATGTGATCTGATGATGCTGTTTTGGAGTGTCGAACCTAATAGCAGAAAGACTGAAGATCACAAAAATATATGGAAGGAAACTAATATCATAAACTCAGATTTTTTTTATCCTCTGCTGTGCATGATCTGTTTGCCATATCAGTCTAATTATCATTTTCTACATGTTTCTTTTAATTTGCAATAGATAATCTGATTATATTATGTCATTTGTGTAAGTGTCAGCAACAGAGAGTGAAAAGAGATCTGAGACTGGCTGACACAGTAGAGGGAGGAGAGAAAAGCGATCAGCATCTGATGAAAAAAAGAGGGCAGAGCAAGGCAGAGATTGACAGTGAAGAGGAAATGGTGGACAGACAGATAAAAGGATATGAGTGCGAGGAAATAAAAACAGAGAGAGAGGGGAAAACAAAAAAGAGAGTGAGAGTGATGGACATCATCAAAAAGAAAAGGGAAAGTAATAATAGTGGAGGATAGTAGTAGTAGTCTAGAGAGAGAGCAAGAAAGAGAGAGAGAGAGAGAGAGAGAGAGAGAGAGAGAGAAAGAGAGAGAGAGAGAGAGATTCAGGTTCTGCAGTTGGTTTGAACTGATTTATTCATCTACCATTCAGCTGCTTCTAAGTAGAGTAAGCTAATTGGCTCACAGTCAATTCAGAATGGATCCCTTCCTCCCTCTCTCTCTCTTTCTCTCTCTCTCTCTCTCTCTCTCTCTCTCTCTCTCTCTTTGTATGTGCATGTGTGTTTTCAGGTGTATCAGAAGGATCTAAGCCTACTTTAACCCCCCCCCCCCCCCTCTCTCTCTCTCTCTCTCTCTCAGGATCTGAAGAGTAAACACAAGTTTAAGATACACACTTACTCCAGTCCAACATTCTGTGATCATTGTGGTTCTCTGCTCTATGGCCTCATTCACCAGGGCATGAGATGCACCAGTGAGTGTGTGTGTGTGTGTGTGTGTGTGTGTGTGTGTGTGTGTGTGTGTGTGTGTGGCAGAAAGAGAGAGAGAGAGAGAGAGAGAGAGAGAGAGAGAGAGAGAGAGAGAGAGCGAGAGAGAGAGAGAGAGAGAGAGAGAGAGAGAGTGTAATTTTGAGTGAGGTAATCAAGCTAAAAACCCATAAAATCAACAAGGGCCATGTAATGATCATAAAAGTTGTAATAATCAGTGTTCTATAATAGTTTATTATTATTCAAATAGTTTATTACTACATGAGATGGCGGAAACTCAAATGATGCCAAGCTATTTCATTTCAGTGATGGTCACCATAAAATGCACTATTTTGTGAACATTGCATTGAGACGAGGATAAGGATATATTTTTTTAATTATCAGAGGTTGTATCTATGCATCAGTCGTGCACATTTTTATGATGAGAATTTAGAGAGACAGAATTTTAATAGACAGCATGTTTAATAACATGTCATCTTAACAAGCTTGAAAATAATCTAATGTTCGGTTTTCACTGACCATATTGTCAGTGTAACTTGCATGGCATTTCATTGTCAGTGAAATATTTGTAGAGTCTGAGTGGGGATGTGTCCTCTTTCATATTGCTTATTATTCAACTGGTTAATAATGATGGTGATGCTCTAGTACATAGGTTTTGACCTGAGTTCCACTTCAATATTTAACATATTGAGAACCAAAAGGATCTTTGCAGGCTTACTTTGGTTGATAGTGTTGTATAGATAGCTCTTTCTGCCCATTAAACAAGACCTTGAGTAAATAATTTTCAAAGGTCTAATATGTCCAGGCTCGATTAGTTCAACAAAATTATAATAGCATGAATATATTTTCTTTCTGAATTCATTCATTCATTCATTTTTTGAACAGTTTAGTCCTAGGGTCATAGGCAGGGTGGCACCCATCTCATCCGACTTTGGGCGAGGGTGGGGTACACCCTGGACAGCTCCCCAGGCCATCGCAGGGCCAACATTCACACAATTCATACTCACACTCACACCTAGGGGTGATTTGGAACAGCCAATGAACCTACTATGTATGTTTTTGGACTGTGGGAGTAAACCAGAGTGCCCAAAGGAAACCCACATGTAAGCATGGGCAGAACATGGAAACTCCACACATAAACACCCGAGCTGGAAATCAAACCCAGAACCTTCTTGTTGTGATGTGGACATGCTAACAACTACACCACCGTGCCACCTACTTTCTGAATTTAACAAACTAATTAAAGGTGATTGACAGATTCTGGAGCAGTGGTGGCCTTGTGGTGAAGGTGCTGGATCACTGATTCCAAGGTTGGGGGTTCAAGCCCCAGTCTCCACAGGTTGTCACTCTCCCCTCCAGTGCAGGGTTATCAAGGCCACCCATTCCATCTAACTGGGTTATCAAAGGCGAGTCATGTCTCTCACTGTCTATGGTGTGAGGTATGTAAAAGAACCATTGCTGACTTTCAACAAGAGTAGGCTGCAAGGTGTCAGCATGTTTCTGCCCTGCAATGGCCTGGCGATCTGTCCAGGGTATACTCTGCCCTCGCCTAGAGTCAACTGGGATGGGCGCCAGCCTCCCCGCAACCCTAATTAGGATTAAGCAGTTACAGAAAATGAACGATGAATGAACAATGACAGATTCTGTTCTCATATTGTGCAGAAACCTTTTCAGGCATTGGCATTTTAACTTGCATTCAATAATGCATGGTGTGTCTTCTGAATGTCCCATGCAGTGGCTATTTAGTATGCTTTGGATTGGTCTCAGTTTCAGACACAAATATGCAGACATTTAGAATCTCGAGCAGAGATGAAATGAAGTATTCACTGATTAGTTTTGGGAAGAATGCCCGTCAGGAAGATATATGAATGATAGCGCTCGGCCTTAAGGCCGCCAAATGATTGGAATTATATCAGTGTAATGTATTTTTTGGACTTGCTTGTGTTTTCCCACAAACAAGAGTCACTTGACTGTTGATACTGTAATTCCAAGCAAGAATACAGTCTGATCCTTATTGGCAAAGCCAGTAAATGCACTCCCTCACAAGTGCATAGATTCACATGAGGCAAAAAACAACAACAAACAAACAAACAAACAAAAAAAAAAACGCACAATTAACTATGTTTCCATTTTTTCCGAGATTGCTGCATTGTCATTATTTAATACATGTTTTGCAAAAAGTAGAAACTGGAGGAGAAAAATTTAATTGAGGACAAAACCAAGGCTAAGAACGACTAAAGTAATGTTTTTTTCTGTCTGTATGCTTGTGTGAGGCTGTGAGATGAATGTTCATAAGCGATGTGAGAGCAGCGTACCCAGTCTATGTGGCCATGACCACACTGAAAAAAGAGGACGGATCCATCTGAGCGTACGTGGAGAAAAGGAGGATATATATGTCACAGGTGAGAGAAAAGAAGGTGCTTATCTCTAAGGAAATCACTTGGAAGTAATAAATTGAGTTACTAGCGCTTAGGTTACAATATGACACATTATAACCATCTGAGATTACATTTAACACATAGATAGCAAGTTTAAGGAGTCCAGACTGTTACGTAAGGAGGAGTGAAGGGAAGATGAAGCAGTAGGTGCAGGTAATCTGCAGAGTGCTCAGAACTGCTTGGAGGTGTCGCCTCTGTGCTGCATTCCTTTTCATGGGGTCAGTGTATAAAGGCAGTCATAAATGCATCAGTAAAGGTCATTATAGGACAGTTGCTCTTTACTTTTAATTAAACCCTTTTGGTTGGCGTAGCAAAGTAATTGTATGATTCATCTCCTTTCTGTCTAACATCCTGGTACATTCGTTCTAGTGTTTTGCTTCCATGCTGCCAAAGAGCCAAGATACAAGCCGGAGTAATCAGTCAGCTTCACCCATAATTATAAACAAAAAAGCTTGAAAATACTGGTGATGGACCCTTCTATCAGATAAAATTGCAACTGTAATGTACTGTATTGGCTTTTTAATGGCAATCAATCACCCCTCTGGTTCTAGAATTTACAGAAAATGAATGTTCCACAATTGATAGATTGTCCTTGATATATGTACTTTAATGACTCCAAGGATTTAAAAAAAAAAAAAAGCATGAGTGCTACCCACAAGTATATTTCAGATCAATAAACCTAAAGCATAAACTTTGGTTGACATTAAGGTTTCTCATCACTGGTTTGAATTTAATATTTTTCTTCTGATTGCTGAATGTTCTCTACTGGTCCTGTTCATGTTTCCTCTTTTTTGTATCTGAAAGAGAAGGGCGACTACAGAAGAGAATTAACTCATAAATCAACAATAATAGCCACAAGCAATACACCTTTTTTTTGTGAATTTCTGTGCATGGCTGGGAAAGTTTTGCGCTGCTTCAAATGACCTTTTCATGGGTTTAAGTCTTTCAGCAAATGCAAGTCTGTTAAGTTGCTGTGTGTCCATGTTGTTGCCACTGTGCCATCATGGTCGTGTGTTCGAAGGCTGAAGGTGCCCTCTTGAAGGATTCTACATATTTACGATAATGAATGAAAATTGCTACTGTCAAAAATATTAGCTGTCAATAGCACTTTAATAGATAAAGGTTTATCCTGACCTTACCCGGCACTTTATACATGATACTACTTATTATAAGTAATTATACGAATTGTGACTTATTTCAGAAGTGAGGGTTCAGATACCAAGTATAGCCAATGTTGAACAAATATTCCAGATAATTTGATGTGGGTTTGATTGGATTCGGAGATGAACTTCTCTGCTGGACTTTTATGCCTTGGTCAAAATTCGTGCCTTCCGTGGTCTAAGTGCTGGTTGATATGCTTCCAGATTATTTGTATGTCAAGTGGTAGAATGAAGGCAGAAAGCGTGTGTGAAGAATACCACTATGGTTCACTAGTTGACTGATCATTGTGCACCGTTGTTGGACACATTCAGAGTCTATGAAAATTTTCAATTTGTGAGAAAAGACTGGATTCTCGGGGCTACATTTTTATGCCCAGTGCATCACTGATGGACTTACAATGATGCATGACCAGGAAATCAATCAGACGAAGAGCTTTAATTAACATTAAATATGATAGTATAAAATGTATTTTAGATGAGGAGAGAATATGTTGGCAGAGGCCAGACAGATATTGGTGTCCCTATATTTACATTCACTACCGTTCAGTCGTCTTTGAGCCGACTACAGCAGTTTGTCACAGTTAAGATTTTTACCAGCAGATGGCAGTAGTGACATTCACAAAGAAGGAAAGATCATTGGATCAAACAAAGTAGGTACAGTAAGTACTGTAATGTTATGATGGTTTGTTCAGGGTGTACCCTGCCCTCAACCATTGTCAGCTGAGATAGGCTTCAGAACCTCCACAGTCAGAATAGTAGGATTAAGAGTGAGTGAATGACTAAGTAGTTTTTTTTTTTTTTTTTACTGTTGTTGTTTAGTAATGTATTACTTCTTTTTTAGTAATTTATTATTTTTTGATTGTTTAAAAAAAACATTTCTTGCAAATTTTTTTATTTTAATTTGCTTTACCTTTCATGACATTTAATTAAACTGTCAAATAAGATTCCTTTTCCAACTTCAGTATTGTGCATAAATCAACGCTTTCCATTACTAGCAGTCACCACCTAATTTTCATTCCTGCTGTCCTGCATAGATTAAAGAAAGAACAAACTAACTTGTACTGGAAAAGACTGATGCAAGTGTTTTATTGACAATGCACAATTTAATAATGTCAAATATACACTCACTTCAAATTTTAATGTTAATTCATACCCACCATCTTATTAAAATAGTATGCTACTAAGATTTTTATGTATGTATGTATGTATGTATGTATGTATGTATCTATCTATCTATCTATCTATCTATATATATATATATATATATATATATATATATATATATATATATATATATATATATATATATATAGATAGATAGATAGATAGATAGATAGATAGATAGATAGATAGATAGATAGATATATACCTACATACCTCTAAATCCAATATACTAAATAAAGGGGAGTTTAGCTCAGTGGTGCAGTTAATCCTATAAGTTGTTTTCCATTTTTCTTCTGCAGTTAAAGAGTAATAATTCTGCATGTGCACAGTCCAGTAATAACCAATAAATACACATAGGCCTAATACGTTGGCATACAGTCTGTAATACTGGAGCACCATACACTGGCTACCAACAATGATGCTTTAATTTGTGCTTAATGTAACTTATTTTTTGTCATCTGTGTTTGTAGTACAAGAAGCACGGAACCTGATTCCCATGGACCCTAATGGTCTGTCTGACCCCTATGTGAAGCTAAAACTTATTCCAGACCCAAAGAGCCACAGTAAACAGAAAACCAAGACCATCCGTTCCACTCTAAACCCTGTCTGGAATGAAAGCTTTGTCTTGTGAGTGTGGATCTGTGCAATGTAACCAGAAACTATAAATGATAGTGTGTGTGTGTGTGTGTGTGTGTGTGTGTGTGTGTGTGTGTGTGTGTGTGTGTGTGTGTGTGTGTGTGTGTGTGTGCGCGTGTGTACATGTGTGTGTGTGTGTGAGATACAGAGATACACATAAAATAATACACATCATCCTCATCATCTTCTTCTTCTTCTTCTTCCGCTTAATCCGGGGTCAGGTTGCAGAGGCAGAAGCCTAAGCAATGAGGTACAGACATCCCTCTCCACAGCCACTTCTTGCAGCTCTTCCGGGGGGGGGGCACCAAAGCGTTCACAGACCAGCTGAGAAACATAATCCCGCCAGCATGTTCTAGGTCAACCATGAGGTCTCTTCCCAGTTGTACATGCCCGAAACACCACACCAGAGAGGCGTTCGGGAGGCATTCTAACTAGATGCCCGAGACACCTCAACTGGCTCCTCTGAACACAAAGGAGCAGCAGTTCCATTCAGAGTTCTTCCCGGATGGCTAAGCTTCTCACCGTAAGGGTGAACCCTGCCACCCAGTGAAGAAAGCTCATTTCAGCTGCTTATAGTCACGATCTTGTTCTTTCGGTCACTACCCAAAGCTTATGACCATAGATAAAGGTTGAACATAGATCGACTGGTATATTGAGAACTTTGTCTTGTGGCCCAGCTCCCTCTTCAAATCACAACTTGAAACGGTCCTTTTTCAGCAGTACTTAAATTAGCACTGCTGCATACAAACACACACACACACACACACACACACACACACACACACACACACACACACACACACACACACACACAAAACAAAACCTACACAACACCTGCTGACTGAGTTTGACTGATGGTATGTGTAGTCCGTGTTCTAACCAAGGAGGATAAGAATATATTCACTGATAGTGACATCAAAGCACTTCTGTAAGTCACTCTTGATAAGACCGTCTGCTAAATGCTGTAAATGTAAATGTAAGCTCCATTTTACAGTAGAGGCTGCATCAATCAGCCGGTTGATCTCCCTGTCCATCCTTCCCTCACTTGTGAACAAGACTCCAGCATACTTGAGCTCCTCTGCTGGGCTCAGGACCTCATTTCAGACCCGGCGGGTGCATTCCACCCTTTTCCGGCTGAGAACCATGGTCTCAGACTGTCACTTCACACTCAGCTTTGAATTGCCTTATTGAAAGCTGGCTATAAAAGGAAGGTGTCAGAGCATACAGTCCATTGCAGTTCGCACTGACTGATTGGTGAATTCATATAATCATAAAACAATCTGTTAAATAAGATTCAGGTGTGATTTTTAATTTTTTTTTATATTGAAATTTTATACATTTTATTATATTATAAATATGTATTTACATAGGTATTTGTAATCATTTTATAATTTCAAATATACCATTACTTATACTCAACAGCAAAAGGACAACATCATCTGCACAAAGCAGACATGAGATCCTATGGCCACCAAACCAGAAACACTCACTGTAGCTGCACTTAGAAGTTTTCAGGCCTTCACCTGACTCCTCCCATGCACAAGATTTTTGCTGCACGTTTGGCCTGATGATACCTGTCCGCTCCCTCTGGAGTCCCAAGGCCAATAAGACTCAATAGACCCCTTTGCTTAGCTGGACTGCCCCTTCACCGTAGGTGTCCACCTCGGCATTCGAGAGTTACCAGCATGACGGGCACCGAACACCTTCCTGCAACAGCTATGGGTTGCTGCCTTAGTATCTGGAGGCACGAAACATGGCCCATTCGGATTCCATGTATCCTGCCTCCTTACGGATGTGGTTGTAGCTCTGCCGAAGATGGGAGTTAAATGCCCCTCTGGCAGGAGACTCCATCAAACGTCACTTGGGCCTGCCAGGTAGGTCTGGAGGGTGGCCTCCTCTTGGCATCAGAGCTAGCTCACCACCAGGTAGTGATCGGTTGACAGCTCAACTGTGCTCTTCACCTGAGTGTCCAGAGCATGCGTCTGCAAGTCTGGTGACCCAACTACAAAGTTGATCATCGAACTGTGGCTGAGGGTGTCTTAGTACCAAGTGCACTTATGGACACCCTTATGTTCCAACGTGGTTTTCATAATGGACAAACCATGATTAGCACAACACCATTCGAGTTCAGATTGGAGAGACCGTATCTACCAATCACAGCCTTTCAGGTCACACTGTCATTGCTCACATGGGTGTTAAAGTTTCCCAGGACAATGAGGGAGTCCCCAGGGAGAGCGTTCTCCAACACCCCCCCTAAAAGCTTCAAAGAAGGGCGGGTACTCTAAACTGTCATTTGGTGCATAAGCACAAACAACAGTCAGGAAGCACCCCCCCCACACACACACACACCCACCCAAAGGTGGAAGAAAGCTACCCTTTCGTCACCCAGGGAGAACCCCCCCACAATGTGGGTATCGAGACGGAGGGTAACAAGGATGCCCACATCGGTGAACCGCCTCTCCCCATGAACAACTCCAGAATGGAATGAGGTCCAGCCCCTCTTGAGATGGGTGGTTCCAGAGCCCAAGCTATGCATTGAGGTGAGTCCTACTGTATCTATTCGGTATCTCTCCACCTCATGCACCAGCTCAGATCCCATTCCTGATAGATAGGTGACATTTCATGTACCTAGGGTGAGAGTCAGCAGCACACCAGACCCCATAGCTTATCCCACAGATGGTGGGTCCATAGCAGGATGGAACCATGTCTCCTTTTTAGGCTGGGCCCTGTCGGGCTCCATGACCAAAAACCCAACCACCAGGTGCTGGCCTTCAATGCCCCTATCTCAGGATAGACTCTATTGTAATACTCTGGTAACCCACGCCCGGGCACCAGAAACCTTGTCTTTATGTTGATGTCTATATAGAGGTGTTTATATATATATATATATATATATATATATATATATATATATATAAAGCTCTCTCTCTCTCTCTCTCTCGCGCTCGCTCTCTCTCTCTCTCACACACACACACACACACACACACACACACAGTATTGTTTATATAAATTTCTTTGAAAGATGCAATTCTACTTATACTTTTTTATCTTATTTTCTTTGTCTACTGATCTATCTATATCTATAGTTCAGTGAGAGGCAGACAGTGGGACAGGCGCTTATCAATAGAGGTATGGGACTGGGATCGCACATCTCGAAATGACTTTATGGGAGCTCTGTCCTTTGGAGTGAGTGAGATATTTCGTCGCCCTGTTAGTGGATGGTTTAAACTGCTCAACCAGGATGAGGGAGAGTACTACAACATTCCTGTACCTGATCCAGACCTACAGGTACAAACCTGCCGTTTCTTTCAGGTCTTCATTGATGTGCTTTTTAATTCAGTTCTTGGTGACCCCAGATCATCCACAGTTTTGTTCTACAACATGGAGGAGTGTGAAAAATAAAGTATATTTTAAATTTTATGGGAATATAACGTCTGTAATATTTCTGGTGCCTTTATAACTTAATCTGTTTTTCACATTAAGGGGTATAATGGGTAAAAAAAAAAGTATGATTTCATGAAGGCATTGTATTGTAAATATGTAGTCTGACATTGTAAGGAAACACTTTTGTGTAACAGTGAAGAGTGCATGTATTTACTAAATGGAACTAAGGCAATGCTTACTTTTTGAGGGGAACTAATTTATGTCAGTAGACTTACTAGGGGATTGTATTTATAATGTTTCTTTAATTCTAACGTACCATTAGTGTTAGCTGCCCTCAAGTACCAATAGTTTGTTAATTTGATAATTACTTTTTGTAGTAATGTTTCATCAAACTTTCATCTTTCTGTTCTTTTAGAGTAGTGTGGTGTAGTGTATTTTTAATGATTTTATTTTTTATCAGAAATGCCCACATGGGAGCAGTAGAATTCTATTCATACATATTACTCTGTGCCTGAAAAGCTATTTATGTTTTTCTGTCTGTTTCTCAACAGGAGCCGGACACTGCTGTCTCTCCCTCTTTTTCCCCTGCTCCTGTTACTGTTTCCACACCTGTGCCTGCTGTCTCCCCACCTGTTGTGAGTCCTGCGCCTACCATTTTACCAGTAGGAAAGGGTCGAGTTGGACTGCATGACTTCAACTTCCTTATGGTGCTAGGAAAGGGCAGCTTTGGCAAGGTATTGAAGTCACAAACACCATCATGCACTCAGTTATAGAAGTCTGCACAGACTACCTGGCAAAAACAAAAAACGAACAAACGAACAAACAAACAAACAAAAACGTATATCTTGTTTCAATCACCTTTATCCTTCTTTACAGAGTGTTATTGTCATGGTATTATTCTGTATAAAAAAGCAACAAACCAACATTTATTTCCATTCATACTTGGATTACTTTGTCATTGACATCTTATATTGATGATCGGAAGAAAACAAATCTTCTCCATCATACCACAAAGACTTTCAGTAGGATTAAGGTCAAGACTCTGTAGTGCCATTTTATATGTACAATTAATTCATCATGCGCCCTGAACCACTCTTTCACTATTTTAGCCCCAATTCTATGTCTGTGCAATCAAGGAAGAAGTAGCTCATCGATGGGATAAGCTGATCGTTCAGTTCATTCGGGTCATCAGCGGACTTTACTTTATTGGCACATAACATTAATTGCATAACACTGAGTCTCAAACTGAACAACTGAAGCAATAATAGAAACTATGTGCTGTAATAAAGGCAAAATTCCAACTAAATATTAAAGTTTGGGATTTTTTTGCAGGGCCAGACAGAGTGTAAATCAATGGTCAGCCCTAGTAAGAAATTTAATATAAAATGTACATCGTTAAATGAGTTGTTTGTCGTGTTTACTCTTCTGCTCTCTCTGCAACCACAATGAAAACACTGCTGTGCTCCAGATGAAAGCAGAGATAATTTCAGGCCTATGATAATGTATACATAAAAGAATTAAAAAGAGTAACATAATAAAAAAACTAGGAATTGATGCAGAAGAATATATAAATAGCAGTATATTTGAAATTATACAATTATTGCAAATGCAGGGGCAGTGGTGGCCTGGTGGTAAAATGCTGGATCACTAATAAGAAGGTTGGAGGTTCAAGTCCCACTCTCAACGGGTTGTCAATGTCCCCTCAGTGCAGCTAACTGGGTTATCAAAGGCCAACCATGTCTCTCACTGTCTATGGTGAAAAAGAACCTCTGCTAACTTTCATGTAGAGTAAATAGCTGTCAGCATATTTTTGCCTTGCGGTTTTCTAGCGAGCTGTCCAGGATGCACTCTGCCCTCACCCAGAATCAGCTGAGATGGGCGGCAGCCTCCCCACGACCTTAATTAGGATTAAGTTGTTTAGAAAATGAAACAATGAATGATTGCAAATTCCTATATAAATACATATTTATAATATAATAAAATGTACAAAATTTACAATTCAAATATAAAACAAACATTCACACCTGAATCTTATTTTGACAGATTGTTTTATGATTATACACATTCACCGATAAGCCATAACAGTGCAAACTGCAATAATTTGTATGTTCTAACACCTTTCTTTTATAGCCAGCATTAACAGAGTCTGCAACGTGCAGTAGCTCTTCTATAGGATCAGATCATACATACTAGGTTTCACTTCCCACGTGCACCAGTGAATCTTGGGCGCCCATGACATTCTTGCTTGTTCACTGGTTGTCCTTCCTTGGACTTCTCTTGGTAAATACTTTCCACCACATACCAGGAACACTTGAGAAAGTAATTCAGATTTTTACACTTGCTCCGTTGTCCTACTTGAAAACGTGTCAAATTTGAAATCAAACTGTTCAAATTAATACATCCCAATATTTTGCAATATGTTATGTTTAGTCACGTTGTCTTTCAGTAGTTATAATGGTTGTAATGTCACTGTGTTTGTCGACTGCCAATAAAGATGTGATAGGAAATATGACTGCTGTCAGGATATCTATTTACTAATAATTTCTGCCATAAATGCAATCGTCATATAAAAATACATGCATGAGTGTCTGAATGTTATTTAAATGTGTGTGAAACAAAGTAATGCTCACAGAAAGTACAGTCATATGAAGGATGCAGACAATGAGCAGGCTAAGAAGATTGATGTTTAATAATTTTATTTAACATTCATATTTCAGCTTTTATTTTTGCTCAGTTTTACTTAGCATACTGGTATTGGACATACTTACAGCATAATTTGTGTATATGAGACACATGTAAGCAATACAGATATTTTAACATAAACAACCATAAAAAGCATAAAACGGGACATTTTGTCCCATGGATTACTAACCCAGAGCTGAAGTATTTCCCACAGACGTGAAGTCAACATGTTGGACGGGGTTGATGTCTCTTGTGGTGACAGCGAAACTTACATTTTTGTGACTCTTCAGAAGAGAATGCTGGCAGAAATGTGTATGATGGTAGGACATTAGGCTTATGCAGTTAACATTTTGCCCACTTAGTTTTTTCTGCTGTCAGTTTGTTTAGGAACAAAAGTAAATGTTTTCCATAATTTCTGGCATTTGTTGTTTATGCAGCTGTGCACTGGCTGATAATGTTATGCTACATGGGTCAGTGACTTAACCAAGCTAATCCAACAAATTTGTGTCACTAGTGGGCGAGAACAGCCAATCAGAAAGGCAAAATGTCTATGAGTATGAATTGAGTTGTAATACTCGCAAGAACTTCAAAAAAGGGCATGGAATAATGTTGCCAGAAAGAACCACTGATAATATACATGATTATTTAAAATATTTAATAACACTAATTCACCACAGGTACTCTTTAAAGAAACACTGCATATTTTTACTTCGAGTTAGGCAATTGTGTTTGATAAATATGAGAAAAATTATATGGAAATGAGAATAATGGGGAAATCAGAGGCCAAACAATTAAATGTTAGATTCTGCAGGCTTTACTAAAATTGCTTTCCTCTTATGTGCAAAGAAAATTGTGGTTTGAGTATGCACCAGGCCAGGATGAGATGGTGAGAGTGGAATTGGTGACACAGATCATAGAAGCAACTTCTGGTGAGATACAGGAGAAGCCAGGGAATGAGGCAAACCACGGTGCCCAGAGATTCATAATGTTATCAACACCCAGTATCAGCACATCACTGCTTGTTCAATTGGCCATCCATTCACAAAGCCCAAAAAAGTTGCCAATACTCCAAATCACAGAGTAGTAAAAATTCAACCATGCAGGAAATAACTAAGAATGATTCAAGATCAAGTAAATATTGCAGTAAAAGTCAAGAAATTCACTATAGCAGCTCATCAGGAATAAATTCCAGATACAGTGGTGCCTCGGTACTCGACCATGATTTGTTCCCGACGGCTAGTCGAATTCCGAATCCGCTTTTAATTACCAATAATGTAAATGGTCTTAATCCGTTCCGCCGTCTTTTGAACAGAAGTTAACAGTACTGTAACTCATACCGTGGGTCCGCAAATTAAGTGAAAAAATTATTGAATACAGTACACTATGTTATGGTCTGTGTTGTGAGAGACTCTGGTTTTGGCGGCTCGAACTCTCTTTATGCATGCAGCGCTGAAGAGGGGCGTGGCTGTCACATGCGGGTGGAGTGTTAGGCACACACACCTGATTCCACTTAGCTATTACCGGGCTTCTCTAACGGTGACTATGTTTTCCCCATGCGCTAGTGCCTTCCCTGTCAACAATAAAGCTCATCCGTTTTTATCATAGAAGGGCTAGAAGATGTTGTGACTCCAGGAACATTAAGCTAGACCCAAAAATGCAGGAGACAGAGTGTGTTGGAAACAGATGAGCTTTATTATTCACAAGGAAGGCACTAGAGCATGGGGAAATCGTAGGCACGGTTAGAGAAGCCCGGTGATTGGTAAGTGGAATCAGGTGTGTGCTTCTGAAGCACCCCTTCACATTGACAAAGAAGCTGTTTTCCCAAAACAGAAGTGGTATTGGGCACCTCAAATACATCAACAGCAATACCAGTAGACACCAATAACAGATCATATAACACACAGACTAGGCTGTAACAAGCTGTAATTGGAGCCAACAGCAACCTTTAATTTGAATGAGCCTTGCATGAGCAAAGTTGATGAATTCCTGGTCCAAATGGCATGCTTTGTTTGACATGCATTGTTTGTAAGAACTGCCTGAAATTAATCAACTTTGAAGAACCCTGAAAGTGCTGAGAAGGAGAGAAAAGATTAACACTCATGAAGATATACTTAAGTGTATACAAGAGAAGAGAGAAAAATGACCAAATTTTTAATCATGTTTTTGCTCAGCATGGGCAGCAAGACTTTTTTTTTCTTTCAGCATTTTGGCAAAACTCCTGTGGAGCAAAAACTACAACAGTATTTTTCTGGTTGTCTTACACAATACACAGGTGGAGTTACCTCTCTCTCTCTCTCTCTCTCTCTCTCTCTCTTTTGGGGGGCGTGGGGGTTCCCCCATTTTCTGCCTAATTTTAGTCACATCTAATTCCCACCCATCAGGTATTACCTTTCCTCTCTCATGACCACCACCAAAAAGGGAGGGGTGAAAGCATGTATGCGCCCTCTCTGTGACATGCAATATTACCCACCCGCCTCTTTTTGAGACATATATATATATATATATATATATATATATATATATTATAGGATTTTCTGAGTAGATCCTTCCGTAGGAGAGTGCTCAATACTTTTTGGTAGAGCAAATAAACAAAAATAAAAGGACAGGACAAAGACTTTCTATTGAAACTCCATTTATCACTACAGATCTGTTTCGAGGGGTGGTGAAACCATCCTCTCTCTTCAGGTGATTATAGAAGAATAGTGATAAATGGAGTTTCAATAGAAAGTCTTTGTCCTGTCCTTTTATTTTTGTATATATATTTTATATACTGTCTTCCTTTCGGCTTTTTCCCTTTTACTTGGGATCTGATTCGCATGTTTGATTTGGCAGAGGTTTTTATGTCGGATGCCCTTCCTGTCACAACCCTTTTTAGCAAGGGACAGAAACACGCTGACGACTTTACAGCCTACTCTTGTCGAAAGTCAGCAATGGTTCTTTTACATGCCTCACACCATAGACAGTGAGAGACATGGCCCGCCTTTGATAACCCAGTTAGCTGCACTGGGGGGGGACAGTGACAACCTTGTGGAGAGTGGGACTCGAACCCCCAACCTTTGGATCAGCGATCCAGCGCCCTATACCACTAGATCACCACTGCACCCATATATCTATATATGTACGTAATTTTTTTTTGTGATGTAAATTGTTATATTGTATGGCATACATGATATATACAGTATCAAGGTAAAGGTAAAAAGGTAAGGTCCTCTTTGCTTTTTACACCTGAGCCTTGTGGTGCTTATCCCCGGTTCCATAACATGAAGCGACTAGGAATAAGACTCCTCCTGGATGGAATGCTAGTCCATCACAGGTTACTTTCCCAGTATATTTTACTGGTACCCATTTATCCTGCTGGGTGAACAGAGGCATACTCGTGGTTAAGACATTGCCCAGCGGTCTTAGCACAGTGGGAGTCTAACTGGGATTTGAACATACATCCTCCCATCATGACTTTCGACAAGAGGAGGCTGCAAAGCCGTCAGCGTGTCTCCGCCCTGCGATGGCCTGCTGAGCTACCAGGGTGTACTCTGCCCTCATCCGGCATCGCCTGGGATGGGCACCCACCTCCCCGCGACCCTAATTAGGATTAAGCGGTTACAGAAAATGAACAGAACCTCACGATCATGAGCACAGCACCCTAACCAATACGCCACCGGCCCCATGTATGATACATCAAATACAATATTAATATATTTGTGAGCCACTCCACCAAAAGTAGGCTCTTGTGTCCAAAAATGAAAAATGAGATTTTTACACAGTCAGATAGAGGAGGCCCAAAGCTGCAAAATGTCAAGACCTTGAAAACTGACCATACTATGCCACTTCTTGTGTCAGCATTCAACTAAAAATTTCAAAAGATGTTTTAGAGAAAAATGAGCACAAAGATTACATTTATTCCAAGATCATTAGTCCTTAGCAACCAAACATTTTTATGCACTTCAGCCATATAAACCTTTAGAAAACATGTCTAGCAAGAGTTTCAGGAAGAGATGATAAGACAAATCATCCACATTTTAATCTGACACGCCCTTTTTAAACCCATCAGTCACCGTGGTAACCCCCAAAAATTAACAAAAAATGACTTTTTTTTTCCATTTCTGTTTATTCCAATAAGATCAGTGTGTATCTTTTTGACCATTATATAAAGGTTCAAATGCCTTCAAATGATACTGATTTGAAGAAAAAAGAAAAAAAAAAAAACACTGTCCGGTTCAAACAATCACACTGAAATTAAGAAAACTATATATAAGATAACCATATAACAAAACTCTGTGATCTCTGTATACAAGTAAGCTTCATCAACTCCACCCTCAGCATTATCATCTTCATCTAAATCCTGCTCAGCAGATAAAAGCACATCTTCTTCACAAACACCACTCATCACACTTTTATTAACAGATGCCTCTTCTTCATCAACATCAAAGTCAAAATCTTTATCAACACAGCTGGCATCATCATCATCATCATCATCATCATCAGTTTGTTTACATGTAAAAGGTATGAAACATTTAAGTATTTTTCAGGTGTTGACCAATTTTCATACAAAACTAAACAACCCACGATCCAGCATGTCCAGTCCAGACAAGATTACACACAAATCAAATGATGAAAAAAAAAAAAAAAAATCTATAATTGAATTTTGCATGCAGAGAAAAATACCAAGACTCATACAATACTCATATTAAATTTCTAAATACATAATACTGAGCATATGGGATTTTCTTTGACTGAATTGCAATGGAATCATGTCTTTCTTAATATTCCAGCAGACCTGAGGTATCGCACACACACAGACTGTAAGTAGCTGTAAGTAGTGGGTGCTCGTTTGTGCATCTGCACTCATTTGCCCCACTCCCTTCATATACTGTATTTTCTTCCATTCAAATTGTACTAGTTCATCTGGATGCTGCTCATTTATTTAACTGTTTGCATACTGTGGGTGTGTGTATGTGACAAACAGAGAGAGAGAGAGAGAGAGAGAGAGAGAGAGAGAGAGAGAGAGAGTCTTCTTCAAAGCCGAATTCCAGCATGGAATTTAACATCTATACTAATGCTGCTAATCATCACAGATGACATTTCACTCTCCTTTTCCAGAAAGTATGTGTATTCACAGTCTTATAAATAAACGTACTTACTGGTATTGAAATGAAAGTCGGAGATAAGTTCCACATGCGGTATACTAGAGTCAGGAAGTAAACAGGAAGTTACTGTGTGACGGGCACTGAGCATGTGCAATGTGAGCATGTGACTGAGTTCACCAATCAGGGTGCTCGTTTCAGATCTTTCCTGAGCGACTAGCCTGCATTGTTTACGTGCATATCATCTTTAAAACCTTTATTTTATTCACTGAAATGGCATTTTAATATTAAAACAGTTTCCAAAATGGAGAGACAACTTCACGGACGTTCTTCTGGTGTATGTATTATAGTGTCTTGTACCGAACTCGGTGAATAATTGCAAAGAAAACTGGTAAGTTTGCTACTGTTTTTATCTAGTTTTATGAGGGTGCTCGTCAGAAAATGGAAATAAATGACATTTTTAGTGAGTTTTAGTCGATTTTAGTTCAGCAAGTGATAGTTGAATACCTGTTTTAATGGTTTATGCAAAAATCTGTATTTCGATAAAAAATGACCACTTTTACCTTTTTGGACATTTTTTCGAAAGTAATCCGTGCGACAAGCACAGACATTCGGTGGAGTGCCTCACATTTTATGAAAGGTTGCTGAGACAACTTTTTTTTTTTTTTTTTTTTGGGGGGGGGGTCCTCAAGCAGAAAAGGGTTTGGGAAACCTGCATGTAGATAAATGTGGCTGAATTAGGTGTTTAAATGGGGTCATTAAAATATGACTTGTACGCAGACCATTGTGTAACCTTGGTCAGGTCACCTCTCTGAAGATATCTTTTAGAAGACCCAAAGTACCCAGTGACTTAGTGCATACAATATATAAAATTGAGCAGAATTATATAAAGAGGACTATATGAAAATGGTAGCATAATTATTAAAAGTTGCAGTTATTACTACATGAGCAAAACGAATACTAATCATTCAAAGTTTTAATAATGTATTAAATTTAATAATGTAGTCATTGATATTTAGTCTTCTTCTTTTCCTTTCGGCTGTTCCCTTCAGGGGGTCGCCACAGCAAATGATCTGCCTCCATCTCTCCCTATCCTCTGCATCTTCTACTCTTACTCCAACGACCTTCATGTCCGCCTTCACCGCATCCATAAATCTTCTCTTTGGTCTTCCTCTGGACCTTTTGCCTGGTAGTTCCAACCTCAGCATCCTACGACCAATATACTCACTATCCCTCCTCTGTACATGTCCAAACCATCTCAATCTAGCCTCTCTGACTTTGTCTCCAAAACATCTTACATGTGCTGTCCCTCTGATGTACTCATTTCTGATCCTATCCATCCTCGTTACTCCCAAAGAGAACCTCAACATTTTCATCTCTGCTACCTCCAACTCTGACTCCTGTCTTTTCCCCAGGGCCACTGTCTCTAAACCATACAACATTGCTGGCCTCATCACCGTCTTGTACACTTTTCCCTTCATTCTTGCCGATACTCTCCTATCACACATCACACGGACACTTTTCTCCATCCATTCCAACCTGCCTGCACACGCTTCTTCACCTCTTTTCCACACTCTCCATTGCTCTGGATTGTTGAGCCTAAGTACTTAAAATCCTCCACCTTCTTTATCCCTGCCCCTGTAACCTCAAAGTTCCTCTTGGGTCCTTGTCGTTCACACACATGTATTCTGTCTTACTAAGACTAACCTTCAATCCCCTCCTTTCCAGGGCATACCTCCACCTCTCTAGATTTTCCTCCACTTGGTCTCTGCTCTCACTACAGATCACTATGTCATCTGCAAACATCATAGTCCATGGAGATTCTTGTCTAACCTCGTCTGTTAGCCTGTCCATCACCATAGCAAACAAGAAGGGGCTCAGAGCTGACCCTTGATGCAGTCCCACCTCCACCTTGAACTCTTCTGTCACACCGACAGCACACCACACCACTGTCTTACATCTCTCATACACTTACATCCTGCACCACTCTAACATACTTCTCTGTCACTCCAGACTTCCTCATACAATACCACAGTTCTTCTCTCGGCACCCTGTCATATGCTTTCTCCAGATCCACAAAGGCACAATGCAGCTCCTTCTGACCTTCTCTGTACTTCTCTATTAACATCCTCAAAGCAAACACTGCATCTGTGGTGCTCTTTCTTGGCATGAAACCAAACTGTTGTTCACAAATGCTGACCTCTGCCCTTAGTCTTGCTTCCACTATTCTTTCCCATAGCTTCATTGTATGGCTCATCAACTTTATCCCTCTGTAGTTGCCACAACTCTTTACATCTCCCTTGTTCTTAAAAATGGGCACAAGCACACTTCTCCTCCATTCCTCTGGCATCTGCTCACTTTCTAAGACCTTGTTGAATATTCTTGTCAGAAAATCTACTGCTACCTCCCTAGACACTTCCATACCTCAACTGGTATGTCATCAGGGCCAACTGCCTTTCCACTCTTCATCCTCTTCAATGCCCTCCTCACTTCTCCCTTACTAATCTTTGCTACTTCCTGCTCCTCAACGGTCACCCCTTCTACTCTTTTTCTCTCTCATTTTCCTCATTCATCAGCTCTTCAAAGTACTCTTTCCATCTTCCCAGCACACTTCTGTCATCAGTCAATACATTTCCCTCTCTGTCCTTTATCACTCTAACTTGCTGCACGTCTTTCCCATCTCTATTTCTCTGCTGTGCTAACCTGTATAGATCATTTTCTCCCTCCTTACTGTTCAACCTATCATACAAGTCATCATACGCCCTCTGTTTGGCCTTTGACACTGCTACCTTCGCCTTACGCTGTGTCTCCCTGTACTCCTGTTTACTCTCTTCGGTCCTCTCAATGTCCCACTTCTTCTTGGCTAACCTCTTCTTTTGTACACACTCCTGCACTTCCTCATTCCACCACCAAGTTTCCTTATCTACTCTTCTTCCAGAGGACACACCAAGTACTCTCCTACCGGTCTCCCTGATCACATTGGCTGTGGTTGTCCAGTCCTCTGGAAGCACTTCCTGACTACCCAAAGCTTGTTTCAACTCCTCCTTGAAGACAACACGACACTCTTCCTTTTTCAGCTTCCACCACTTTGTCTTCTGCTCTGCCTTTGCCTTTTTCACCTTTCTCACCATCAGTGTCATCCTGCACACCACTATCCTATGCTGTTTGGCAACACTCTCACCCACTACTACTTTGCAGTCACTGACTTCCTTCAAATTACAGCGCCTACACAAGATGTAGTCTACCTGTGTGCTCTTACCTCCGCTTTCATAAGTCACCCTATGCTTCTGTTTCTTCTTGAAGAAAGTATTCACCACAGCCATTTCCATCCTTTTTTCAAAATCGATCAACATCTGTCCTTCTGTGTTCCTGTCCTGGATACCAAACCTGCCCATCACTTCCTCGTCCCCTCTGTTGCCTGCACCAACATGTCCATTGAAGTCTGCTCCAATGACCACTCTTTCACCTCTGGGGGTACTCTGCATCACTTCATCTAACTCACTCCAGAATCTCTCCTTCTCTTCTAGCTTACATCCTGCCTGTGGGGCATAAGCACTAACAACATTGAGCATCACGCCTTCAATTTCTAACTTGAGACTCATCACTCTGTCTGACACTCTTTTCACTTCTAGAACATTCCTGACAAACCCCTCCTTCAAGATGACTCCTACTCCATTTCTCTTCCGATCCACACCATTATAAAACAGTTTAAACCCTGCTCCTAAGCTTCTAGCCTTTCTACCTTTCCACCTTGTCTCCTGAACACACAGTATGTCCACCTTCCTCCTCTGCATCATGTCAGCCAGCTCTCTACCTTTTCCTTGCATAGTTCCAACATTCAAAGTCCCCACTCTCAGTCCTAGGCTCACGCATTTCCTCTTCTCTCTCTGCCTACGGACACGCCTCCCGCCTCTCCTTCTTCGACGTCTTCGACCAACAGTAGTCCAATTTCCATCAGCACCCTGTTGGTTGACAGCACTGATGGCGGTCGTTGTTAACCCGGGCCTCGACCGATCCGGTATGAATTCTGTATTGATCATTTGCATTTTTAAATGTGGCAGAAGTTTTACGCCGGATGCCCTTCCTGTCGCAACCCTCTGCATTTATCCGGGCTTGGGACCGGCATAAGGGGGAGAGACACTGGTTAGTGCCCCCCCCCCCCCCCCCGCCTCATGGCTGCATTAGTCATTGATATTTAGTTATATGCTTTATTCCAGTCAGGGCGATAATGATGTACTGTATTAATGAAGACTTTTTTTTTACACAGAAAACACATATTAAAAGATTACCTTCTTTTTTAAAGGTGCACTTTGCCTTTATTTTCTTAAGGTGATGCTGGCTGAGGAAAGAAACAATGACCGGTTGTTTGCAGTGAAGGTGCTGAAGAAGGAAGTGCTTTTTCAGGATGAGGACACAGAGAGTGCTATGGTGGAAAGAAGAGTTCTGGGATTGAGTGGCCGTCCTCACTTCCTCACATCTCTATTTTGTGCCTTTCAGACTGAGGTGTGCATGTGTACCCAACGTCAGTATACTGTATAGTACACTAGTATGTGCACACATTATTGTATTTTCTTTTTTTCAGTGTCCTGGCTTTAAGTGTTTTCTTCCAGGCCAAAGTCCCTCATATGACTGACCTTATCCTTAGCTGAGTGCCACTCGTATCACTGCAATAAATATTGATGCTTCTTGGGTCTCTTAAAAAAAAATCAGTCAGCATAGCAATTTGACATTTATTTTGTTATAGTCATTTTCCCTTCATGCAATCTTCGCTTCATTAATGAGGAAGAGTTTGTTGGCCTAAATGTGAGTCTCAATTATTAAATTAATTAATTACTCTTGAGGGGAGAAGCTGTTAAATGAGAACAGTGTGCTTTTTAAAAAATGTCTAAAGGGGATTACATAATGTGCTAGAATATAGGGGAGATGTTTGTGTCTAAGGAATTTAAAATGACGAGTTATAATTATGTAATAGACTGTAAGCTCTCTTGATGTTATTACATTTTTTCTTCTTTTCCTTTCGGCTGTTCCCTTCAGGGGTCACCACAGCGAATCATCTGCCTCCATCTCACCCTATCCTCTGCATCTTCTTCTCTTACACCAACTACCTTCATGTCCTCCTTCACCACATCCATCAATCTTCTCTTTGGTCTTCCTCTAGGCCTTCTGCCTGGTAGTTTGCCTAGTCTGCCTGTTATTACATTTAGCAATTCAAAATTACTAGTTTGTATGCATATTATCTCTAAATATTTTATTGGAATTTGTCAGTGATTTTATTTTTAAGTACAAAGATTTATTAAGATTTTAAAATATATTTATATAGTATACTTATTTTCCTTCTTGTAGGATCGTCTCTACTATGTAATGGAATATGTAAATGGTGGAGATCTCATGTTTCATATTCAGATTGTTGGAAAATTTAAAGAGCCTCATGCTGCGTAAGTGTCACATATTTACCATTTTTTTGGGATTATCTATCTAGCTGAATATGAAACATATGAAATAATAATATTCCTTTGGCAGATTCTATGCAGCAGAGATAGCTGTCGGCCTCTTCTTCCTGCACAGCAAAGGCATCATCTATAGGTACTGCTGCTAGGACAGGAAAACCTATTACCTCTTCATATACTGTGCAGCCAAGTATGACAGGAGCTTACAATGGAGCTTTAACTTTTGAAGCATCTCATCTTGTTTCTCACTCTGTTCCCTGTTAGAGATCTGAAACTGGATAATGTGCTATTAGATAGTGAGGGGCACATAAAGATTGCTGACTTTGGGATGTGCAGGGAAGGCATGATGGAGGGAGACACCACGCGGACATTTTGTGGCACTCCGGACTACATTGCTCCTGAGGTTCATTGATTTAGCAACTATAGCTCACAAATGCACGCAATGGCATCAAAGATTATTATATAATTAGTATCTATAATTATATTAATCATGCGAGGTCTTAATTATAGCATTCATATTAAGGATATCTGGTGTAATAGAATCGACTATTTCTAATTATTACATTATCAATGTGATTTTTCCTCAGTAGACATGAACACACTTTGCTGATATCATATAGTCCTCCCACACATTCTCTGTGTTTAGTGATATACCTTGTCAGATCATTCCAAAATGTCTGAACATAACCACAATGGGATATTTTTTAAAACATCATGCATTCTTTCATTCTTCAGTCACCTATCTCCTTAACAAGATATAATATGCGTTCTCTCTTCCACTTTTTCTAACACTTCATCTGATGATACCAACTGTATGTTCATCTGCCAGTAACCATATACATGCATGTACATTTGTGCCTGTGAAAGTAAATGTGACTGCAGTCCAGTGGTATGGAACGTCCTTTGTGTTCTGTGTTCAGTATGTCTTGGAAAGTATTTATGCAAAGCTGCATATTCACACTGTAAGTCCTTTAT
Organism: Plotosus lineatus; assembly: GCA_024760905.1. NCBI lineage: Eukaryota > Metazoa > Chordata > Actinopteri > Siluriformes > Plotosidae > Plotosus > Plotosus lineatus. The sequence continues at coordinate 52,204,598 of CM045728.1, forward strand.
GCATCAGCATCTGCTTATTTGAGGGTATCCGGACCTAATTTAAAATTTATTATACATAAAGAGTGTTCTATAAGGGATAGCAAAAGTCACTCTTCAGAATCCACTTCACACTCGACCACCCAACGTACCGAACAAATATGTCATCATAAGACCAAGTATATAAATATATATAATAAATATCGACTAAGTATCTATAGATTTGGCGGCACGGTGGCGTAGTGGTTAGCACGTCCGCCTCACAGCAAGAAGGCCCGGGTTCGATTCCCGGCCTGGGCGTTTCTGTGTGGAGTTTGCATGTTCCCCCCGTGCTTGTGCGGGTTTCCTCTGGGTGCTCCGGTTTCCCCCGCAATCCAAAGACGTGCACTGTAGGTTAATTGGCCGTTCTAAATTGACCGTAGTTTCTCTCCTGCAGCGGCACTGGAACCCAGTCGTATCGGCACTTGCCTTTCCATTGGATCCTTCCGGTGGCGCCGAGACAGGGGGGGACTTGCTGCTTGGGTAACAGCCTGTCCCTCATTACTCCCTACCCAGGCTCTGTGCACTGGGGAGTATCACCAGTCGGGATACTGGCCAGAGCGCAGCCATAGTCCTTCGGGACTGACGGAGGCCTACGCACGCTACGCTATCTATAGATTTGTACCTTTTTTTCTGTTTTTAATTAAAAAAAAATGTATTGAGTCAGGCAACAGTTTTCTCGTAAGAATTTCATGGTCATAAGTCCCAAAACATTGCTCTGGTAGATTGGAATGAGTTCTTTGATGCTTATCTTGAATGTCAACTCCAATGCTATGATATGTCAAATGATATGTCAGTATACTCAAATCTTTCATGAATTTTTTCTTTAAAAGAGACAGCGAATATGTGCTAATTGCCTAAAACATAGGTCCAGGAACACAAATCTGATTGAGTACCAAAATAAACATTAACCATATAACAAAAATTGTGGCGAACAAACAAGGTAGTGAAGTCAACACAGTATTGACTTAACATTTATTGCAAATCCAGTTTTCACCTTAATAAGCGATAGATACCCTACTCGCTTACTGACATTGGGCTCAGAGCCACACCTTTTATATTTATGGAATTTGGCAAATGCCCTTAGTTAGAGAGACTTGCATTTATATTTTATGAGCAAGTGAATGTTGTTCAACAGTTGAACAGTGGCAGTTTGGTGGTACTGGGGCTTAAATCCATGATCTTCAGATAATTTAGTGAGAACCTTAACCTCTGTACAACCATTTCCCCTTTTACTATGGGCAATAATTAAACTCCCATCACTGTGGATAAAAATCATACTAAGAAAAGTATATACTTTTACAAAAAGCTTTTCGGTTTTAGCTACCTAAAGGTAATCAGCTCCTTTGTTACCATTTGCTCTGGTTTTGTGAGGGGAAAGAACATACACAGACACTAGAAGAGCATGGCTAACGACAGACAGTCAATAACTCAAACTCATGACTCAGCAAGGGACCATGAAAGCAGAAACAACATGCACTGTCACACCATATCATCTGAGTTTAAATAGGAATTCAGTTACAAATATTTATACAAGCATTCACTAGATACAGATGCAAGTAGTGGCATTTCATTACACAGCTAACATAGATGCTGTCACACATACATAGCCAGTAATGTACTAACTGTGATGGAATGACTTTCAGCCGGACCCAGAAATGCAGGAGACAGTGTAAGATGAAACAGAGCTGGCTTGTAATTTTCATGGTGAAAAACTCAAGCAGGATGCAAGCACAGTAACTCTTGGAGACAAACGGAAAAACACAACAAACACTAAGCACTGGGAACTAAGGTGTGGGTAACTAGTCGAGTGTGGAGCTGGAACAAGGAGCCAGAGAAATCACAGGGGAACAGAGATGTGAAACGAGAAACAATCTTCTAGCACCAGGATGAGTGCGCTGTGCGTCTTTATAGCACGGTAGATTGGTGAGTAGGATCAGGTGTGCGCATTGCAATCTGCCAGTGTGTGTCAGCCACGGTCCTCTGCCTCTGCCACTTTTCTCCAACAATTCCAACCAGCCTACACACGCTTCTTCACCTCTTTTCCACACTCCATTGCTCTGGATTGTTGTGTCTAAGTACTTAAAACCCTCCACCTTCCTTATCCCTGCTCCCTGTAACCTCACCGTTCCTGTTGGGTCCTTGTCATTCACACACATGTATTCTGTCTTACTGAGGCTAACCTTCATTCCCCTCCTTTCCAGTGCATACCTCCACCTCTCTAGAATTTTCTGCACTTATTCTCTGCTCTCACTGCAGATCACAATGTCATCTGCAAACATCATAGTCCATGGGGAATCTTGTCTAACCTCGTTTGTCAGCCTGTACATCACCATAGCAAACAAGAAGGGGCTCAGAGCTGACCTTCGATGCAGTCCCACCTCCACCTTGAACTCTCTCATACATGTCCTGCACCACTCTAACATACTTCTCTGCCACTCGAGACTTTCTCATGCAAGACCACAGTTCCTCTCTCGGCACCCTGCCATATGCTTTCTCCAGATCCACAAAGGCAGAATGCAGCTCCTTCTGACCTCTGTACTTCTCTATTAACATCCTCAAGGCAAACACTGCATTTGTGGTGCTCTTTCTTGGCAGAAAACCAAACTTTCGCCTACACAAGATGTAGTCTACCTGTGTGCTCCTACCTTCGCTTTTATAAGTCACCCTATGCTCCTCTCTCTTCTGGAAGAAAGTGGTTCCCACAGCCATTTCCATCCTTTTTGCAAAATCTACCAACATCTTGTCCTTCTATGTTCCTGTCCTGGATACCATACCTGACCATCACTTTCTCATTCCCTCTGTTTCCTGTTCCTGCACCAACATGTCCATTGAAGTCTGCCCCAATGACCACTCTTTCATCTCTAGGGGTATTCTGCATCACTTCATCTAACTCACTCCAGAATCTCTCTTTCTCTTCTAGCTCACATCCTGCCTGTGGGGCATAAGCACTAACAACATTGAACATCACACCTTCAATTTCTAACTTGAGACTCCTCACTCTGTCTGACACTCTTTTCACTTCTAGAACATTCCTGACAACTCCTCCTTCAAGATGACTCCTACTCAATTTCTCTTCCCATCCACACCATGAAAAAACAGCTTAAACCCTGCTCCTAAGCTTCTAGCCTTGCTACCTTTCCACCTGGTCTCCTCTCACACAGTATGTCCACCTTCCTCCTCTGCGTCATGTCAGCCAGCTCTTTACCTTTTCCTGTAATAGTTCCAACATTCAAAGTCCCTACTTTCAGTCCTAGACTCATGCCTTTCCTCTTCTCTCTCTGCCTACGGACACGCCTCCTGCCACCCGCCTCTCCTTCTTTGACATCTTCGATCAACAGTAGTCCAATTTCCACCAGCACCCTGTTAGTTAACAGCACTGATGGCGGTTGTTGTTAACCCGGGCCTCAACCGATCTGGTATGATTTTTTTTGTTGTGACTCGCATATTTTATTTGCCATTTATTTTACGCCGGATGCTTTTCCTGATGCAACCCTCTGCATTTATTCGGGCTTGGGACTGGTGTGAGGGAGAGACACTGGCTTGTGCTTCTCCCTCACGGCTGCATTAGGTTATATCTCAATATCCTTTTGTATTTATTCTGTTTATTCTCTAAGCCATCAGGTTATCAATAAACAACAGTGACCATCTTCCACTAGTTTCAGTTCAAGGCCATGTTAACCATTTTCACAGAGGATAGGTACTCTTTGTATCAGGATTCATTTCCTTCAATCTACATTTTCTTTTCTTGTCATCATTCTGGTACAAGTTGATCCTCATTTCATCTGTCTCTCTTGCTCTAGAACTAGGTAGGCTTTCAAGAAAATTATAATCTGGCCTTTTTGTTCTTGAGTGTTTCCAGCGGTTTTGCATCTTCAAGTAGAACCTTTGTATTTACATTGATAACGCAATCTCTTCTTTCATAGATCTTGACAGTCAAATTCCCACTCATTAATAGTGTTATTGACCTGATAAATAGATTTTTTTCTTTTCCACCATGAAAAAAGTTCGTCTCATTTAATTGTCTTCTGTGGTCTTCCATTTGTTTTGGGATTTCTGATCTCACCAATATGTTCATTTTAATTAAAATATATTCAGTTATTAATTTGGCCACTTTTAAGGTTTTTCCTATCCTTCTAATATGTGTGTTTATTTATCTATTGAATAATGGTTTTCTTTACATACAGTGTCACATCTTTGGAACATATATGAGCAGCTGCCAAATTTCAAGCTGTCACACTTGAAATAAATTATAAACCATTTATGTATTTAATTCATCCTAAAATAATGAAGAAACATGTTATACCCCTGACAGGAACTAATGATTTAAGCATCTAAAACTGGAGGGAGAATTTCAATAAGCTAACTACCTCTTATATATCTTATAATTCCTATTCATAAAAGGCAAAAGCACTATTATTGTTAAATCCATTAAATTCCAGCTAAAAGTCTACACTTCAAGCATTTCTTGGCAGCTTCATTTTAAGTCCATTGTGGTGGTGTACAGAGACAAAATTACAAAACTTGTGACACTCACTGTCCAAATGCTTGGACCTGACTTTAATTAAGTGTCAAGTTTTATTGTCATATACAGGTAACAATGGAACATCACTACCGACAATGAAATTCTTGGACTCAGACTGGACTTCTTAAACCAAGTATATGAACGTACTGCCATCACCCAACAAATCCCACTCCAACTTATTAGAAAAAGAATCCAGTGTACAAAAATAGATACAGTCAAAGAGTTCTCTACCTCATTTACTCATTTATCAAACCGCGTAATCCTACTAGGAGTTGCAGGGAAGCTGCAACCTCTCATCCGACATTTGGTGAATGCGAGTCACACACTGAACAGCTTGCCAGACCAATGCAGGGCCAACACACTCACAAGAATTCACACTCATTCAAAGGGGCAAATTAGAACCGCCTATTAGTCTAATGTGCATCTTGTGGGAAGAAACTGGAACATCCAGAGGAAGCTAGGAGAACATCCCCGCTTGATCCCAGGACCATTTTGCTGTTAAGTGGACATGCTAACAACAACTACACCACTGTACGCCTCAAATGACCTGACTTCAAAGGAATATAAGGATTAATTTATTTCAAAGACATTGGGTTGTGATTCCAAGCCATTACTTTCATGACAGAGTTGTAGTCCAGTAAAGAAAAGGTATTATAAAAGGATATACAATTTCCACTATACTCCTCCCTTGAGAATGTATCTGATCACTAAAGAACCTATAACCACTCAAAAATGGACAAAAATTGCCTCAGGAAGCCATTAGGTCAGTGGTCGGAAACCTTTTTGACTAAGTTTTATATACATATACATATATATATATATATATATATATATATATATATATATATATATATATATATATATATATATATATAGGATTTTTCTGAGTAGATCCTTCCGTAGGAGAGTGCTCCATACTTTTTGGTAGAGCAAATAATAAAAATAAATTTGTTTTATTTTATATATATATATATATATATATATATATATATATATATATATATAATGCGTGTGCAGGAAGCGTTTGCAGGCAGGCTGGAATGGTTGGAGAAAAGTGTCCGGTGTGATGTGCGATAGGAGAGTGTCAGCAAGAATGAAGGAAAAAATGTACCAGACGGTGGTGAGGCCAGCGATGTTGTATGGCTTAGAAACAGTGGCGCTGAGGAAAAGGCAAGAGGCAGAGCTGGAGGTAGCGGAGATGAAAATGTTGAGGTTCTCTCTGGGAGTAACGAGGATGGATAGGATCAGAAATGAGTATATCAGAGGGACAGCCCACTTAAGATGTTTTGGAGACAAAGTCAGAGAGGCTAGATTGAGATGGTTTGGACATGTACAGAGGCGGGATAGTGAGTATATTGGCAGTAGGATGCTGAGTTGGAACTACCAGGCAGAAGGCCTCGAGGAAGACATGAAGGTCGTTGGAGTCAGAAAAGAAGATGCGGAGGACAGGGTGAGGTGGAGGCGGATGATTTTCTGTGGCGACCCCTGAAGGGAGCAGCCGAAAGTCAAAGAATATATATATATATATATATGTATATATGTGTGTGTGTGTGTGTGTGTGTGTGTGTGAATACAACTAAATTGAAACAGAAGACCAACAATTTTAGAATATATTAAGACTGAATTTATTTTAAACATTTTCATAAAGAAATTATTTATTAATAAGAAAAGTACTTTTTACTATTAATGCGACTTCTGGTGCTGCATGGTGTTGCTGATGGTTTTGTTGTCTGGTTGATACGTGCTGAGGTTCAGCTTCATAGGCTTCCATCTATTACACGTTACCGCAGGTTGGTCTTGATGCTTTTCAGGTGTGAGAAGGACCGCTCGAGTACGCATGTCGAGCCAAACATGGTCAATATGACAGGACTCACACTGCAGTGTTTTTGACAGGAAGCGCGTCCCAAGTTTTGGCAATCAACTGGTCTGCGGGTTGAAGTTTATCCATGTCTGTCCATTTGTGTTTGCTTGTGAGCTGTGCTTGACTTCGTGCAAATGAACAGATTAAAAACGAGGAAATTTACTCAAAAACAACATGCAGAGTCTGTGGCTGTTGTTATAATTCAATTAAATTAGACTTTAAAGGTATTGGACCTGCCCACATACTGGTGTACAGAATGGATTGCCTTGCCACTGCATGCCACCGTGGCATGGCATTTAAAATAGATGTATAGATTTAAATGCGCAAGATTTATTAATCTGTGTTTGTTTTTTTTTTTTGATAGGGTTTTTTTTTGTATTTTTATTTAAATGACAGTGAAATGATGTATTTGTTATTCTGTTAAGAAAGGCCACCTGATTTATCTAAGAGCCAGATACAGTCATCAAAAGATCCACATCTGGCTTGCGAGCCATAGGTGCCGACCCCTGCATTAGGAGATTCATTGATGGCATTACTACTTGACCCGTGCTCTGGCATGGTGGATCACCTGAGCAAGAATGACCTTAGAAAATGAAAGAAACCAAGTATTTTGGTAATGGATTAGGGAACCTACACAATCAGTGTGGTTTCTTCAAAACTATGGTGGGATTCATAAGCAGCCTGAAGTTTGCAAGAAGCAGTCGAAAGCCTCCAATGCTTTGACACAGATAGAAGGAGATTAACTGGAAACCAGGAGAAGGTTAGTGATATCGGCCATCACTGCTGACCACTTGTTGTAGGATGAAAACCACCTAATGGCATTTCTGTCGAAGGGAGACTACAATTGGAATAGATTTTGTATTAAAAGTATCCTTGGGATGTCGCTGAAAAAGTTAGAACTGATCACAGTGAGTACATAGCTGATCTAGTAGTGTCATCCCATGTCAGTATGGCAATCACACACTTCTTTATAGAAGTTCTTTATTTATAGAAATAAATACATTTCAGCATTAATCAACAAATTACCAAGCACATCTTTGATTTTTCAATGTCTTTCCATTTGAATGATATTATAAAACCTTTTTTTAATTGCAAGTCTGTTTATTTATCAGATTGTAGCATACCAGCCATATGGTAAAGCTGTAGACTGGTGGTCTTATGGGGTTCTCCTTTACGAAATGCTGGCAGGGCAGGTATGTGAACACCATTTTCCATAATCTACTGTTTATGAAGCTCTTTTAAATTAATTAAAAATGATTCCTGAATTGAGCTTTTAAAAAAGACATTCTACAAACAAGTCTCAGATTATTTGTAGATGATTTACACAGGCCTGAAATGTAATAATGATTCTGCTTTGCTCTGTCATCTGAAACCACTGCAAACAATTAAGACTGTTTCTGACTCAGTTTTTTTTTTTTGTTTGTTTGTTTGGTTTTTTTTTTTGTTTTTTTTTTTTGTTTTTTTTTTTAAGATTCTCCCAAAATAATCAGTGTTGCTGTCACCATATCTGATATTTGTTTTTCTAAAGTGCTTGAAGCATTTTAAAAAAAGTTGTTATTGTACGTCCTCATTCAAATTTAATCATAGAAGCAGGAATAACAAATGGATGCTCATTCTCTACATATGAATTATGAGGTTTTTTTCAAATGATTAATTTAGTGCTTTCTGAAATTGTTTCCAGTTCACATAAATTTGAAAAGAACAACACAATAAATGCAAAATGTTTTATTTGTATGTTTTATTTGTATTTGTGGAATGAGGAAGTGCACGAGTGTGTACAAAGGAAGAGGTTAGCTAAGAAGAAGTGGGACATTGAGAGGACTGAAGAAAGTAAACAGGAGTACAAAGAGACACAGAGTAAGGCGAAGGTAGCGATGTCAGAGGAGGAACAGAGGGTGTATGATCACTTGTATGCTAGGTTGGACAGTAAGGAAGGAGAAAATGATTTATACAGATTGGCACAGCAGAGAAATAGAGATGGGAAGGAAGTGCAGCAAGTTAGGATGATTAAGGACAGAGTGGGAAATGTATTGACTGATGCCAAAAGTGTGCTGGGAAGATGGAAAGAGTATTTTGAAGAGCTGATGAATGAGGAAAATGAGAGAGAAAAAAAGAGTAAAAGAGGTGACCGTTGAGGACCAGGAAGTAGCAAAGATTAGTAAGGGTGAAGAGAGAAGGGCATTGAAGAGGATGTAGAGTGGAATGGCAGTTGGTCCTGATGACATACCGGTGGAGGCATGGAAGTGTCAAGAGGAGGTAGGAGTAGACTTTTTGACACGAACATTCAACAGGGTCTTAGAGAGTGAGAGGATGCCAGAGGAATGGAGGAGAATTGTGCTGCTGCCCATTTTTAAAAACAAGGGAGACGTGCAGTTGTGGCAATTACAGAGGGATAAAGTTGATGAGCCATACAATGACGTTATGGGAAAGAATACTGGAAGCTAGACTAAGGGCAGAGATTAAAATTTGTGAACAACAGTTTGGTTTCATGCCAAAAAAGAGCACCACAGATGCAGTGTTTGCTTTGAGGATGTTAATAGAGAAGTACAGAGAAGGTCAGCGGGAGCTGCATTGTGCCTTTACGGATCTGGAGAAAGCATATGATGGTGCAGAGAGAGAGGAGCTGGGTATTGTATGAGGAAGTCTGGAGTGGCAGAGACATGGATGAGAGATGTAAGACATTGGTGAGGTGTGCTGTCAGTGTGACAGAAAAGTTCAAGGTGGAGGTGGAACTTCATCAAGGATCAGCTCTGAGCCCCTACTTGCTTGCTATGGTGATGGACAGGCTGACAGACGAGGTTAGACAAGAATCTCCATGGACTGTGATGTTTGCAGATGACATTGTGATCTTTCGTGAGAGGAGAGAAGAAGTGTGTGAAAATCTAGAGAGGTGGCAGTGCCCTGTAAAGGAGAGGAATGAAGGTTAGCCTCAGTAAGACAGAATACATCCTGTGTGAGCGAGAAGGACCCAAGAGGAATGGCGAAGTTACAGGAAGCAGAGATAAAGAAGGTGGAGGATTTTAAGTACTTAGGCTCAACAGTCCAGAGCAATGGAGAGTGTGGAAAGGAGGTGAAGAAGTGTGTGCAGGCAGTATGGAATGGTTGGAGAAAAGTGTCCAGCGTGATGTGTGATAGGAAGTTATCGGCAAGAATGAAAGGAAAGGTATAAAAGACAGTGATGAGGCCAGTGATGTTGTATGCTTTAGAAACAGTGGCCCTGGGGAAAAGACAAGAGGCAGAGCTGGAGGTAGCAGATATGAAAATGTTGAGGTTCTCTTTGGGAGTAACGAGGATGTATCAGATCAGGAATGAGTATAGTAGAGGGACAGCCGATGTAAGAGGTTTTGGAGACAAAGTCAGCGAGGCTAGATTGAGATCGTTTGGACATGTACAGAGGAGGGATAGTGAATATATTGTTAGTAGGATGCTGAGGTTGGAACTACCAGGCAGAAGGCCTCGAGGAAGACCAAAGAGAAGATTTATGGATGTGGTGAAGGAAGACATGAAGGTAGTTGGTGTAAGAGAAGAAGATGCAGAGGATAGGGTGATATGGAGGCAGATGATTTGTTGTGGTGACCCTTGAAGGGAATAGCCAAAAGGAAAAGAAGAAGAAGATAAGCTGGCTGTTTTCTGGTAGAAAGATTATGTTTTAATTATCTACAAGGTGCAAATATAGGTCCTTCTCAAAAAATTACCATATTGTGATAAAGTTAATTATTTTCTGTAATGTACTGATAAACATTAAATTTTCATATATTTTAGATTCATTACACACAACTGAAGTAGTTCAAGCCTTTTATTGGTTTAATATTCATAATTTTGGCAAAAAAGTAAAGAAAAACCAAAAATACTAATCTCAAAAAATCAGCATGTTTCATCCAACCAATAAAAAAAGTGTTATTAATACAAAAAAGTCAACCTTCAAATAATTATGTTCAGTTATGCACTCAATACTTGGTCGGGAATCCTTTTGCAGAAATGACTGCTTCAGTGCAGTGTGGCATAGAGGCAATCAGCCTGTGGCACTTCTGAGGTGTTATGGAGGCCCAGGATGCTTCAATAGCAGCCTTAAGCTCATCCACAGTGCTGGGTCTGGTGTCTCTCAACTTTCTCTTCACAATATCCCACAGATTCTCTATGGAGTTCAGGTCAGGAGAGTTGGCAGGCCAATTGAGCACAGTAATACCATGGTCAGTAAACCATTTAGCAGTGGTTTTGGCACTGTGAGCAGGTGCCAGGTCGTGCTCATAAATGAAGTCTTCATCTCCATAACGCTTTTCATCAGATGGAAGCATGAAGTGCTCCAAAATCTCCTGATAGCTAGCTGCATTGACCCTGCCCTTGATAAAACACAGTGGACCAACACCAGCAGCCGACATGGCACCCCAGACCATCACTGACTGTGGGTACTTGACACTGGACTTCAGGAATTTTGGCATTTCCTTCTCCCCAGTCTTCCTCCAGACTCTGGCACCTTGATTTCCGAATGACATGCAAAATTTGCTTTCATCCGAAAAAAATACTTTGGACCACTGAGCAACAATCCAGTACTGCTTCTCTGTAGCCCAGGTCAGGCGCTTCTGTCGCTGTTTCTGGTTCAAAAGTGACTTGACCTGTGGAATGCGACACCTGTAGCCCATTTCCTGCAGACACCTGCTTCCACAGGTCCCCCAAGGTCTGGAATCGGCCCTTCTCCACAATCTTCCTCAGGGTCCGGTCACCTCTTCTGGTTGTGCAGCGTTTTCTGCCACACTTTTTCCTTCCCACAGACGTCCCACTGAGGTGCCTTGATATAGCACTCTTGGAACAGCCTATTCGCTCAGAGATTTCTTTCTGTGTCTTACCATCTTGCTTGATGGTGTCAATGATGACCTTCTGGACAGCAGTCAGGTCGGCAGTCTTACCCATGATTGCGGTTTTGAGTAATGATCCAGGTTGGGAGTTTTTAAAAGCCTCAGGAATCTTTTGCAGGTGTTTAGAGTTAATTGGTTGATTCAGATGATTAGGTTAATAGCTCGTTTAGAGTACCTTTTCATGATATGCTAATTTTTTGAGATAGGAATTTTGGGTTTTCATGAGCAGTATGCCAAAATCATCAGCATTAAAACAATAAAAGACCTGAAATATTTCAGTTGGTGTGCAATGAATCTAAAATATATGAAAGTTTAATTTTTATCAGTGCATTCCAGAAAAAAATGAACTTTATCACAATATGCTAATTTTTTGAGAAGGACCAGTACATTTCTGACAGTTCTGTTAAAATGATTGAAAGTATGAATGAAATAGAATTGAAGGTAGCACTTATTGTTCAGTGCACAAAATAAAGTATTAGATTTATTAATCAGTTTATTATTTATTATAGTTTATCATTCAATCTGTTCCTATCATTACTATTCAGTCTTATGTGTTAGCTATTTGAATTCACTATTTCATCCCAATTTAACTAAGTTATATCTAATTCTTATTACTTCACAATAATGCACATCCAGGTCAGATGTAAGTCACTGGTTTTTGAGTACGGGATTAGATTGATCAATTGCATTCTGTGTAAACAGTAGGAATGTAGCATCATCATCATCATCATCTTCCGCTAAGTCCAGGGTCGGGTCGCAGGGACAGAAACCTAAGCAAAGAGGTCCAGTCATCCCTCTCCCCAGCCACTTCCTCCAACTCTCCCGGGGGGACACCGAGGCAGTCCCAGACAAGCTGAGAGACATAGTCCCTCCAGCGTGTTGTAGGTCAACCCCGGAGTCTCTTCCCGGTTGGCCATGCCCAAAACACCATTTGACCAGATGCCTGAGCCATCTCAACTGGCCCCTCTCAATGCGGAGGAGCAGTGGATCTACTCCGAGCTCTCCAGGGATAGTAGAGCTTCTTACCTTATCACTAAGGGAGAACCCCGCCACCCAGCGATGGAAGCTCATTTCAGCCGCTTGTATCCATGATCTTGTTCTTTCGGTCACTACCAAAAGCTTGTGACCATAGGTGAGGGTTGGAACATAGATCGACTGGTAAATTGAGAGCTTCGCCTTGCGGCTCAGCTCCTTCGTCACCACGACGGACCGGTACAGGCTTCGCTTAACAGCAGAGGCTGCAGCGATTCGTCTGTCGATCTCTCGCTCCATCCTTCCCTCACTCGTGAATACTTAAACTCCTCCACTTGGGGAAGGACCTCATTCCCAACCCGGAGGGTGCATTCCATCCTTGTCCAACTGAGAACCATGGCCTCAGACTTGGAGGTACTGATCCTCATCCCGGCTACTTCGCGCTCAGCTGCGAATCGCTCTAATGAGAGCTGGAGGTCCCGACTTAATGAAGCCAAAAGGACAACATCATCCGCAAAAAGTAGAGACAATTGGTGCCCAAGAAGTAGCTCTCAGCTTCAAAAAGGATGGTGATCACTGCCATAGACAGTGAGAGACATGGCAGGCCTTTGATAACCCAGTTAGCTGCTGTGCCATACAATTGATCTTATTTAAAATATCAAATAAAATATATTAATAAATAATTTGACAGACAAAAGGCATTTGTAAAAGCTTGTATTCTTGCTTATTGCATGCAAATGAGTAAAAATCTGCTAGCAAATTAACACAACAATCACATTAATTAACAAATTAATCTTCGTGGTAATAAGAATGCATGACCTATGTACAGTATAGTTTTGAATTAGCCTAAATATACAATTAGGTAGTTTTATGAAGTTTTTGACTAGTATCTTATAGATGTTCATTCATTTTCTATGCTGCTTAATCCTTACGAGGGTCACAGGGAGGCTGGTGCCTGTCTCAGGCGACATTGGTAATTTCTTGACAGCCCACCAGACCATTGTAGGGCCAACAGGCATATAACCATTCACACTCACATCTAGGGGTGATTTGAAACAGCCAGTCAGTCAACTGTGCATGTTTTTTGCACTGAGGGTGGAAGCCGAAGCAGAGGGGAAACTCCACACAGAAACAACTGATCCCAGGAACCAAACCCAGATATTCTTCTTCTTCTTTTCCTTTCGGCTGCAGAGGTCGCCACAGTGAATCATCTGCCTCCATCTCACCCTATCCTTTACATCTTCTTCTCTTCCACTGATTACCTTCATGTCTTCCTTTACCACATCCATAAATCTTCTCTTTGATCTTCCTCTAGGCCTTCTGCCTGGCAGTTTGAACCTCAGCATCCTACTACCAATATACTCACTATCCCTCCTCTGTACATGTCCAAACCATCTCAATCTAGCCTTTCTGACTTTGTCTCCAAAACATCTCACATGTGTTGTCCCTCTGATGTACTCATTCCTGATCTTATCCATCCTTGTTACTCCCAAAGAGAACCTTGTTGTGAGGAAAACGTGCTAACACTTACATTATTTATTCAACCAAGACATGTTTGAATGAAAATTAAAAATAATAAAATAATATTTAGATATTTATGAGCCAGTAGTAAAATACGCACAGGGAAGCATTTATTTATATATATATATATATATATATATATATATATATATATATATATATATATATATATATATATATATATATATAAACAATTTATAAAAAAAATAAGTAATTAATAAAGTTTAGAAACATTAACTAACAAATAGTAGTGAAAAAAGAATTAGTGAGAAGAATTCAGTACTTTTGCAATACAGACTTAATCACATTTATACATGTAAATCTATATTTTGCAAAAGTAATGTTATGTATATTTTAATTAATTGCACTGGCTTTTACTGATTTAATAAGGTTGCTCTTGTTTAGAAACTGCTGCTCATTATACTTTGCAATACATTTTGTAGTATTTAATTCTTTCAATAACACACAAAACTGAGATTGCATACTTACTGATAGAACACAAGGCGAATTTCCAATATTTTAAATAGTGCAAAATTATCTGAAACTATCAAATTCATGGGGATGCACATTTGTTTGCCTTACTGTGTGAGATAGTAAATGTCATAAAATGATTTAGATGACTAATCATTGGATGAGTGAAAAAAATGTTATTAAGTCTGTATTGCAAAGGTACTGAATTCTTCTCACTGATTCCTTGTAATCAAATTATTTTTAAGCATTTGTTAATGATTTCCTTATGTGGCAATGAAGGCTTAAAAGTAAATGTATAGGACAAGTTTTAAATTTGTTAGATTTTGGTAATGTATGTTGGGGAGTGTTAATAATTAATTTTATTACATTTGTGATCAATATATTTTACGACAGTGGTTTGCACGTCCTCCTGACAGCAAGAAGGTACTGGGTTTGATTCCCAGCTCAGGCATTTCTGTGTGGAGTTTGCTTGTTCTCCCTGTGCTTGTGTGGGTTTCCTCTGGGTACTCTGGTTTTCTCCCACAGTCCAAAAAAAATTGCGCAGAAAGTTAATTGCCTGTTCTAAATTACCTGTTGGTGTGAGTGTGAGTATAAATGGTTGTGTGAGTGTTGGCCCTGCGATGCCCTGGAAAACTGTCCAGGGTGTACCCCGCCCTCATGCAGAGTTGGTTGAGATGAGAACCAGCCTCCCTGCAATCCTATTTAGGATTAAGTGGTTCACAAAATGAATGAATATGTTTTGTTACATTCCTAACAGTATATACTTAGTTCTCAAAGTTTGCAATTCAACCATCTGTGAAAATAACGTTATTCATTAAAAAAAATTACAAAAATTAATTTCTCAGTAAACTTATACATCATCAACTTATCAAGACTTTTTAATGGAAGGGGCAAAAAAGTTATCAGCAAAACTCTCTTTTAATCCAATATAAGTCAAGACAGGTCATTAAAGTAAAAACTACTACTGAAAGCTTCCTCATTGTTTTGTTCTAGATATTGTTCATTGTTTACTACTCTACATGTAAATTTTATTGAATTTCACATGTTTTGTTAACATGACATTATGTAGTTGCAAGATTGCTAAAGCATCATAAGAGAAACAGGAACTGTCATTAACAAACAAATTTAATTAGAGTATATCAAATAATGCCCATAGAGAGAAATTAATGTTACCCTAATAATATCATCACTCTTTCTTGATCAGCCTCCATTTGATGGAATTGACGAAGAAGAGTTGTTCCAATCAATCATGGAGCAAAGTGTATCATATCCCAAGACTCTGTCTCGTGAGGCTGTTGCCATTTGCAAAGGGGTAATCCACTTGTGTTTTTATTAAGAGTATAAAAAATCCTGTATCTAAAATCCAGTAAACTGTCTGTGTGGACAATAAACATGTAATGTAACCTCTCTGAGCTTTTAAAACCACACACACACACACACACACACACACACACACACACACACACACACACACACATACATATATATAAACAAAAATAAAAGGACAGGACAAAGACTTTCTATTGAAACTCCATTTATCACTACAGATCTGTTTCGAGGGGTGGTGAAACCATCCTCTCTCTTCAGGTGATTATAGAAGAATATACATATATATGCTCCCCGACTTACACTCATCCGTTTTACTTTTTTTTTCCCTTTTATGCATTTTTTTCCTTTTGTTTTTTCTTTCTTTCAGCTTTTTCCCTTTCTTGGGAGTCGCCACAGCGAATCATCTGATTCACACATTTTGATTTGGCATAGGTTTTTACGTCGGATGCCCTTCCTGTCACAACCCTTTAGCAAGGGACAGAAACACGCTGATGGCTTTGCAGCCTACTCTTTATGAAAGTCAGCAATGGTTTTATATATATATATATATATATATATATATATATATATATATATATATATATATATATATATATATATCACACACACACACACACACACACAGAGATGAATTAACTATCTGTTCAGATCGGCACAATCTACCATGCATACTCAGTTAAGCAAAGAGAGTTGTAAAATGAATGAAAACCCAAGAAAGAGAACTCTGCTCTGCTGATTCACATCAGTGCTGGCTAAGTACTAAACGAGTTCAACGGTGCCCTTGCGCACTTAAAAGACCGGAAGTCTGTATAACCCGCGCTTTGTTTCAAGCAAGTAAACTACTTTCAGCAAGTGCACTACTTTCGATATTGAGCGCATCACATATTGTAAGCGTCGATTGGCTGTTTTAAGCTTTGTGTAAAGTGAATCGGCTCAGCTTCATGTCATGTGACCATCCGTCGACTATCGAAATCATTTACAAGCAGTAAAATCGCATCATTATATTTGATACTGTATTTGATATCTCATGAGTGAATTTGATTAAAATTTATCAATTTGAAATTATTTTGCTTGAATTTAATTTATTTGAAATTAATGTTGATATTATTTGATATAATTTTACAATGTTATGTTTATAATAATTGATTTAGGGGTGTTTTATGAGATACAATAATGGTATTTATGGATGTATAGTACAGTATGAGCGTCATACGTCACACGTCACTGTAACAACGTACGTTCACTTTCAATTTATGTTCGGCCGTCCGGAACCAATTAAAAACATAAGTCGGGGAGCGTCTGTGTGTATATATATATATATATATATATATATATATATATATATATATATATATATATATATATAGAGAGAGAGAGAGAGAGAGAGAGAGAGAGAGAGAGAGAATTATCTGAGTAGATCCTTCCGTAAGAGAATGCTCAATACTTTTTTGTAGAGCAAATATAAGTAAAAATAAAAGGACAGGACAAAGACTTTCGATTGAAACCTCATTTTTCACTACAGATCTGTTTTGAGGGGTGGTGAAACCATCCTCTCTGTTCAGGTGATTACAGAAGTATATATATATATATATATATATATATATATATATATATATATATATATATATATATATATATATATATATATATATCACAGTGGCCCTTATATGAAGCAATTTTTTCTGGGAAATTAAAGTGTCTCACCCCCTAAATTTCATCCTTTTGATCTAAAAATGTGTAATACAAAATATTGTGGATATAAAACAACGTTGAGCCTATGCTCAAGCCACCTCTTTCATTGCCCATAAGCTCGATGTTAAAGTTTTATCGTATAAGTATTAAAATATGTGACGTGTTGTTCACCTCGATTATCTTTTTATACAGGTAAAATGGCAAGCAATTTGAGATCAAATAATCAGATCTATTTATTATAAACAGCAAAAGCATACACAGGAGGTTGTAAACTACCTACAATTAGAGATGCTCTGCAGCATTACGTGTACCCAGTTAAAGGACATTCAATAAAACATGATACTGCAGTGGCCACAGTGCGAGTACTGGAAGAAACATGGAACAAAGCCCGCATCCCAGTCAGACTCTCCCATCATGCCGTGAAACAACTTGAGAGATTACTGCAGAATTAGGAAGCAGTAAAGAAGAATCACGGTCGGAGAGCAAGTAAACAGATTGAGAATGAAGAGAAATTTAAGGAAACCTTTGATGATCTATTTGATATTGCGCACCAGGGTGCTTTCTCTCTGATAAAAATACCTGAAGACCGAGAATTTCTAAATGCTCAGAGGGAGAAAGGAAGGTGTGGTTCAATGACTGGTTACAGTGGCCTTCTATCTAAGGATGAAGAACAACATCAGTTCCTCCTTCAGATCATTCCGGACCATAAGAAAATATTCCCTCATGCCAGAAAAGAGACAATTGTTCATGAGCTACAAAACTAAAAGAACCTCACATTTCAAACGTGACCTTGGTTTTTTTTGTCCGAATAGTATTATACTTCAAAATTTCATTGATTTTGAGGATAGCCTAAAACTGATTAAATCCTCATGAAGAAGTGGCTTCTTGTTAATTGGAATAAAATGCTGGGGTGAGAGGTGACAAATTAAAAACTTTAAAAATAAGGGCCACCCTAATATATATATATATATATATATATATATATGCACACACATACTTGAGCAAAAATTAATTCACAAAATATGCTGCATCAAATCTTCTCATTTTTTGCTAGAGATCTGTATGAATTTAAAATTGTGATGTTTACTGTGTAGTGTGGTCATGTCTGTCTGGATGTCTGTCTATCTATCTATCTATCTATCTATCTATCTATCTATCTATCTATCTATCTATCTATCTATCTATCATCTCACTCTCATTTTTTTTCTCTCCTTATTTATCTCTGCAGCTTTTGACCAAAAATCCAGCAAAGCGTCTGGGTGGGGGAGAAGATGCAGAGAGAGAGATACGTGAGCATCCTTTCTTCCGTTGGATAGACTGGGACAGACTGGAGAGACTTGAAATTCAGCCACCGTTCAAGCCCAGGCCTGTCAGTTCCCTTTAAATATTATAACTTTTTGTGCTCACCACTGTGTGTATGTGTGTGTGTGTGTGTGTGTGTGTGTGTGTGTGTGTGTGTGTGTGTGTGTGTGTGTGTACATTATGTAGTGCCGAGTACATTATGTAGTGCCGAGTCTAACTTTAGGGCTCTCCTTGAATAGTACTCATACCTTCATGGCGCTTGGTGAAGGCATTTCTGTGTGAAGTTGGTATGTTATTCCTGTGCTCTTGTGGGTTCCCTCCAGGTACTCTAATTTCCTCCCACAGTCCAAAGACATTTGCATTAGGTTATATAGTTTTTCCCTTTTCCCTTCATGTTAATATAAAACAACAATATGTTGCATTGATTTAAACGATTGCAGAGACAATTCAATTACAATTCTGCTTGCATCAAAAACATTTAGATTAAAAAACAAAAAATCTCCAGCCTCCCCGCGACCCTAATTAGGATTAAGCGGCTCAGAAAATGAATGCATGTGTTCGAGTCCTTCTTATATTTTTATAAAGAAGAAGAACATCTATCCCACAAAGTGTGGGGTGCAGCCAGATGTGTTAATGGGTTGGGTAGTCTACCTCACCATGCCTTCGTGGGATCTTCTGTTTGTTTATTAGTTATATTAATGTTGTTTTGTCATAGTTTTAATTTACAAAAATGACAACAACACAGAAAAGTATATGAAGATTTATTTTAAGAAGGATCCTGCTCAACATTCTTTTAAATAATATTAATGCTTAATGCTGCACTGACCGACCCATTCTCGGAGTGGAGACTGAACCACACCCAGTCTTTTATTTTGTCATTGTGAGGACAGTTATTTAATTCGGAGATTGCTGTGTATAAACAAATCTCAAGCATCAAGAACCACCTCTTACTTCAACTGTGATTTCCGTTCCTGGATTACAAACCCCGGTGGCAGAAAAAAAAAATCTCCCTCTCGCCACGCTGCTGCTTGCCATGAGCTCTTTTAGGGCTCTTTTATATTTCTTTGGTGTGGGCGTGGTTATTTTGTGTGTGTTCTTGTGGACACCCCGGCCACACCAAATAAATATCCGCCCACACCGACTCTTAATTTTCATCTCTGTAATTTTCCACCCTAAAAGAGCATTGGAAGGATACACCACATCATTCAGGTGAACAAAAACCTAGATTGGACATTATTGTTTCAATGCTGAAGTTGAGCTATCTTGGTGAGATCACATTACCGTTTAAGACTTAAAGCAAGGTGATCACACCAAGATGGCTTCTTCTTCTTCTTTTCCTTTCGGCTGTTCCCTTCAGGGTTCACCACAGCGAATCATCTGCCTCCATCTCACCCTGTCCTCTGCATCTTCTTCTCTTACACCAACGACCTTCATGTCCTCCTTCACCACATCCATGAATCGTCTCTTTGGTCTTCCTCTAGGCCTTCTGCCTGGTAGTTCAAGCCTCAGCATCCTACTACCAATATACTCACTATCCCTGCTCTGTACATGTCCAAACCATCTCAATCTAGCCTCTCTGACTTTGTCTCCAAAACATCTTACATGTGCTGTCCCTCTGATCTGCTCATTCCTGATCCTATCCATCCTCGTTACTCCCAAAGAGAACCTCAACATTTTCATCTCTGCTACCTCCAGCTCTGCCTCCTGTCTTTTCCCCAGGGACACTGTTTCTAAACCATACAACATCGTTGGCCTCAACACCATCTTGTACACTTTTCCTTTCGTTCTTGCCGATACCCTCCTATCACACATCACACCGGACACTTTTCTCCAACCATTCCAACCAGCCTGCACATGCTTCTTCATCTCTTTTCCACACTCTCCATTGCTCTGGCTTGTTGAGCCTAAGTACTTAAAATCTTCCAACTTTCTTATCTCTGCTCCCTGTAACCTCACCGTTCCTCTTGGGTCCTTGTCATTCATGCACATGTATTCTGTCTTCCTGAGGCTAATCTTCATTCCCCTCCTTTCCAGGGCATACCTCCACCTCTCTAGATTTTCCTGCACTTGTTCTCTGCTCTCACTACAGATCACAATGTCATCTGAAAACATCATAGTCCATGGGGAATCTTGTCTAACCTCGTCTGTCAGCCTGTCCATCACCATAACAAACAAGAAGGGGCTGAGAGCTGACCCTTGATGCAGTCCCACCTCCACCTTGAACTCCTCTGTCACATCGACAGTACACCTCACCACTGTCTTACATCTCTCATACATGTCCTGCACCACTCTAGCATACTTCTCTGCCACTCCAGACTTCCTCATGCTATACCACAGTTCTTCTCTTGGCACCCTGTCATATGCTTTCTCCAGATCCACAAAGGCACAATGCAGCTCCGTCTGACCTTCTCTGTACTTCTCCATTAACATCCTCAAGGTGTTCCTTGATCCACACTGCATCTGTGGTGCTCTTTCTTGGCATGAAACCAAACTGTTGTTCACAAATGCTGACCTCTGCCCTTAGTCTAGCTTCCACTATTCTTTCCCATAACTTCATCGTATGGCTCATCAACTTTATCCCTCTGTAGTTGCCACAACTCTGCATGTCTCCCTTGTTCTTAAAAATGGGCACCAGCACACTTCTCCTCCATTCCTCTGGCATCCTCTCACTCTCTAAGACCTTGTTGAATGTTCTTGTCAAAAAATATATTGCTACCTCTCCTAGACACTTCCATACCTCCACCGGTATGTCATCAGGACCAACTGCCTTTCCATTCTTCATCCTCTTCAATGCCCTCCTCACTTCACCCTTACTAATCTTTGCTCCTTCCTGGTCCTCAACAGTCACCTCTTCTACTCTTTTTCTCTGTCATTTTCCTCATTCATCAGCTCTTCAAAGTACTCTTTCCATCTTCCCAGCACACTTCTGTTATCAGTCAATACATTTCACTCTCTGTCCTTTATCAATCTAACTTGCTGCACGTCCTTCCCATCTCTATTTCTCTGCTGTGCCAACCTGTATAAATCATTTTCTTGCTCTTTACTTTCCAACCGAGCATACAAGTCATCATACGCGCTCTGTTTGGCCTTTGACACTGCTACCTTTGCCTTACGCTGTGTCTCCCTGTATTCCTGTTTACTCTCTTCGGTTTTCTCAATGTCCCACTTCTTCTTAGCTAACCTCTTCCTTTGTACACACTCCTGCACTTCCTCATTCCACCACCAAGTCTCCTTATCTCCTCTCCTTCCAGATGACACACCAAGTATTCTCCTACCTGTCTCCCTGATCACATTAGCTGTAGTTGTCCAGTCATCTGGAAGCACTTCCTGACCACCCAAAGCCTGTTTCAACTCCTCCTTGAAGACAACCCGACACTCTTCCTTTTTCAGCTTCCACCACTTTGTCTTCTGCTCTACCTTTGCCTTCTTCACCTTCCTCATCATCAGCATCATCCTGCACACCACCATCCTATGCTGTTTGGCAACACTCCCACCCGCTACTACTTTGCAGTCACTGACTTCCTTTAAATTACATTGGCCTGCACAAGATGTAGTCTACCTGTGTGCTCCTACCTCCACTTTTATAAGTCACCCTATGCTCCTCTCTCTTCTGGAATTCACCACAGCCATTTCCATACTTTTTGAAAAATCTACCAACATCTGTCCTTCTGCGTTCCTGTCCTGGATACCAAACCTACCCATCACTTACTCGTCCCCTCTGTTTCCTGCACCAACATGTCCATTGAAGTCTGCCTCAATGACCACGCTTTCACCTCTGGGGGTACTCTGCATCACTTCATCTAACTCACTCCAGAATTCTCTCCTTCTCTTCTAGCTCACATCCTGCCTGTGGGGCATAAGCACTAACAACATTGACCATCACACCTTAAATTTCTAACTTGAGACTCATCACTCTGTCTGACACTCTTTTCACTTCTAGAACATTTCTGACAAACTCCTCCTTCAAGATGACTCCGACTCCATTTCTCTTCCCATCCACACCATGAAAAAACAGCTTAAACCCTGCTCCTAAGCTTCTAGCCTTGCTACCTTTCCACCTGGTCTCCTGGACACACAGTATGTCCACCTTCCTCCTCTGCATCATGTCAGCCAGCTCTCTACCTTTTCCTGTCATAGTTCCAACATTCAAAGTCCCTACTTTCAGTCCTAGACTCATGCCTTTCCTCTTCTCTCTCTGGCAACGGACACACCTCCCGCCTCTCCTTCTTCGACGTCTTCGACCAACAGTAGTCCAATTTCCATCAGTACCCTGTTGGTTGACAGCACTGATGGCGGTCGTTGTTAACCCGGCCTCGACTGATCCAGTATGTCATTCTTTCTTGTGATTCGCATATTTTATTTGGCATTTGTTTTACGCCGGATGCCCTTCCTGACGCTATCCTCTGCATTTATCCGGGCTTGGGACCGGCGTGAGGGCGAGACACTGGTTTGTGCCCCCCTCATGGCTGCATTATCTCACCAAGATGGCTCCACTTCAGAAATGAAACAGTAATGTCCAATCTGTTTTTTTTTTCTTTTCTTTTGATGATCAGTGATTGGTGGAAACAGGTGGAAGGTGTGGCTATTGTTTGGTTGAAGTGAAAACCTGCACCCACAACAGCCCTTTGCCGTTTGCGTAAATGTGAGTGTGTCATGTGTATAAATAAGCACCTTGTGGTGCAAGTACAACATTATTTTGAAAAGCCATGGAGCCGCACCAGAAAGGTGAACGAGCCGCAAGTTGCCGACCCCTGGTATAGATCTACATGTAAATTTGATCTATAACTTTGAAGTTATAGCATGCAAAATATGTACATCATATTATATCATCTTTATGTATTCACCTGTGATGTAGTTGTGTGGTTTGGCCGTAAGCTGTGCGAGGGCGCTGTGTCACGAAGACGTAAACAGTGCAGTTTTGCTACAGCCATACAAATCAAGCAAGTGGAATTTGTTGAAAGCATGAGAATGATGGAGAATGATTCATACAGGATTAATCATGTATCAAAGTTGCCGTTATTGTGAACTTTTAAAGCGTATTTGCTACTGACATTGCAGAAATATTTGTAAGAACATGATTTTGAATAAAGGATTTATATATCGCCAAAAAGTTCGCCTTGATAACTTTTGTGTAGCCAGACAAAGATATTTTCCGTGATTGGGCCGGCGATATGGTAAAGTTGGTTTTCTATAGATCAGAGGGCGGGGCCTGGTAGGCGATCTGTTAACAATCGCAACTGTTTATTATTTACCTTGTGTGAGTTGTGTATGTTGTATTTTAGGTTTTTTGCTGAAAAAGTCCTAAATAAAGTTGTTTATAAATAAGCTTATTTTGAATCCTACATTTGTTGAAACTAAGAAATGCACAGAAATGCAAATCGAGCCTCGAAAACAAAACCGGCTCACCAATGCGTACCAAGTACACAAGCGCTTAGCAGCCATGTACATTGTTTTCTGTCTAAAATGACAATTATAATCACTTATCTCAAGTTACCTGTTAATATGAAGATGAATAAAACTGTACAATCCTAAAAATAAAAAAAATAAAAAAAATCTTTCAAATTTATTAAAAAAAAACAAACATTTCAGAGTCAAACGTTTCAGCGGGGCTATTCTGTTGCCGGCAGCTAATGAGTGTGCTGATGGATTGTTTGAATGTTTGCATCATTTCCTTTACATAACATGCCGACAACTTTAAAGATGTATTTTTTGAGACACAAACAACAAATAGGGTAAATAACAGAATGCTGCATTGTATTTAACTATTTACCCCCTACTCCTCAAAAAGGTCAATACTTTGTAGAGCCACCTTTTGAGGCAAGTTGCTTGGAATAAGTCTCTATAAGCTTGCCACATCTGCCAATGTATTTTTTTTTCCATGTATCTAGGCAAAACTGCTCAGACTCCTTCATGTTGAATGGTATATGTGAAAAACAATCTTCATGTCTGACCACAAAATTTCAACTGGATTGAGTTCTGGGCTTTGAGTAAGCCTTTATAACACATTTAAATGTTTCCCTTTAAACCACTTAGGTGTTGCTTTAGGATTATTCTTTTGGATCATTGTCCTGCTGGAGGTGGACCTCCATCCCAGTTTTAAATCACAGACAGACTGAAACAGTATTTGCTCAAGAATAATCCTTGTATGTGGCACCATTTGTCTTTCCCTCAATTCTGATGCTTCCCAGTACCTACGGCTGAAAAACATCTCCACATCATGATGCTGCCAGTACCATATCTGATATTTGTTTTTCTAAAGTGCTTGAAGCATTTTAAAAAAAGTTGTTATTGTAAGTCCTCATTCAAATTTAATCATAGAAGCAGGAATAACAAATGGATGCTCATTCTCTACATATGAATCATGATTTTTTTTTCAAATGATTAATTTAGTGCTTTCTGAAATTGTTTCCAGTTCACATAAATTTGAAAAGAACAACACAATAAATGCAAAATGTTTTATTTGTATGTTTTATTTGTATTTGTGGAATGAGGAAGTGCACGAGTGTGTACAAAGGAAGAGGTTAGCTAAGAAGAAGTGGGACATTGAGAGGACTGAAGAAAGTAAACAGGAGTACAAAGAGACACAGAGTAAGGCGAAGGTAGCGATGTCAGAGGAGAAACAGAGGGTGTATGATCACTTGTATGCTAGGTTGGACAGTAAGGAAGGAGAAAATGATTTATACAGATTGGCACAGCAGAGAAATAGAGATGGGAAGGAAGTGCAGCAAGTTAGGATGATTAAGGACAGAGTGGGAAATGTATTGACTGATGCCAAAAGTGTGCTGGGAAGATGGAAAGAGTATTTTGAAGAGCTGATGAATGAGGAAAATGAGAGAGAAAAAAAGAATAAAAGAGGTGACCGTTGAGGACCAGGAAGTAGCAAAGATTAGTAAGGGTGAAGAGAGAAGGGCATTGAAGAGGATGTAGAGTGGAATGGCAGTTGGTCCTGATGACATACCGGTGGAGGCATGGAAGTGTCAAGAGGAGGTAGGAGTAGACTTTTTGACACGAACATTCAACAGGGTCTTAGAGAGTGAGAGGATGCCAGAGGAATGGAGGAGAATTGTGCTGCTGCCCATTTTTAAAAACAAGGGAGACGTGCAGTTGTGGCAATTACAGAGGGACAAAGTTGATGAGCCATACAATGACGTTATGGGAAAGAATACTGGAAGCTAGACTAAGGGCAGAGATTAAAATTTGTGAACAACAGTTTGGTTTCATGCCAAAAAAGAGCACCACAGATGCAGTGTTTGCTTTGAGGATGTTAATAGAGAAGTACAGAGAAGGTCAGCGGGAGCTGCATTGTGCCTTTACGGATCTGGAGAAAGCATATGATGGTGCAGAGAGAGAGGAGCTGGGTATTGTATGAGGAAGTCTGGAGTGGCAGAGACATGGATGAGAGATGTAAGACATTGGTGAGGTGTGCTGTCAGTGTGACAGAAAAGTTCAAGGTGGAGGTGGAACTTCATCAAGGATCAGCTCTGAGCCCCTACTTGCTTGCTATGGTGATGGACAGGCTGACAGACGAGGTTAGACAAGAATCTCCATGGACTGTGATGTTTGCAGATGACATTGTGATCTTTCGTGAGAGGAGAGAAGAAGTGTGTGAAAATCTAGAGAGGTGGCAGTGCCCTGTAAAGGAGAGGAATGAAGGTTAGCCTCAGTAAGACAGAATACATCCGTGTGAGCGAGAAGGACCCAAGAGGAATGGCGAAGTTACAGGAAGCAGAGATAAAGAAGGTGGAGGATTTTAAGTACTTAGGCTCAACAGTCCAGAGCAATGGAGAGTGTGGAAAGGAGGTGAAGAAGTGTGTGCAGGCAGTATGGAATGGTTGGAGAAAAGTGTCCAGCGTGATGTGTGATAGGAAGTTATCGGCAAGAATGAAAGGAAAGGTATAAAAGACAGTGATGAGGCCAGTGATGTTGTATGCTTTAGAAACAGTGGCCCTGGGGAAAAGACAAGAGGCAGAGCTGGAGGTAGCAGAGATGAAAATGTTGAGGTTCTCTTTGGGAGTAACGAGGATATATCAGATCAGGAATGAGTATAGTAGAGGGACAGCCGATGTAAGAGGTTTTGGAGACAAAGTCAGAGAGGCTAGATTGAGATCGTTTGGACATGTACAGAGGAGGGATAGTGAATATATTGTTAGTAGGATGCTGAGGTTGGAACTACCAGGCAGAAGGCCTTGAGAAAGACCAAAGAGAAGATTTATGGATGTGGTGAAGGAAGACATGAAGGTAGTTGGTGTAAGAGAAGAAGATGCAGAGGATAGGGTGATATGGAGGCAGATGATTTGTTGTGGTGACCCTTGAAGGGAATAGCCAAAAGGAAAAGAAGAAGAAGATAAGCTGGCTGTTTTCTGGTAGAAAGATTATGTTTTAATTATCTACAAGGTGCAAATATAGGTCCTTCTCAAAAAATTACCATATTGTGATAAAGTTAATTATTTTCTGTAATGTACTGATAAACATTAAATTTTCATATATTTTAGATTCATTACACACAACTGAAGTAGTTCAAGCCTTTTATTGGTTTAATATTCATAATTTTGGCAAAAAAGTAAAGAAAAACCAAAAATACCTATCTCAAAAAATTAGCATGTTTCATCCAACCAATAAAAAAAGTGTTATTAATACAAAAAAGTCAACCTTCAAATAATTATGTTCAGTTATGCACTCAATACTTGGTCGGGAATCCTTTTGCAGAAATGACTGAATGACTGCTTCAGTGCGGTGTGGCATGGAGGCAATCAGCCTGTGGCACTGCTGAGGTGTTATGGAGGCCCAGGATGCTTCAATAGCAGCCTTAAGCTCATCCACAGTGTTGGGTCTGGTGTCTCTCAACTTTCTCTTCACAATATCCCACAGATTCTCTATGGGGTTCAGGTCAGGAGAGTTGGCAGGCCAATTGAGCACAGTAATACCATGGTCAGTAAACCATTTAGCAGTGGTTTTGGCACTGTGAGCCAGGTCGTGCTCATAAATGAAGTCTTCATCTCCATAACGCTTTTCATCAGATGGAAGCATGAAGTGCTCCAAAATCTCCTGATAGCTAGCTGCATTGACCCTGCCCTTGATAAAACACAGTGGACCAACACCAGCAGCCGACATCACTGACTGTGGGTACTTGACACTGCACTTCAGGAATTTTGGCATTTCCTTCTCCCCAGTCTTCCTCCAGACTCTGGCACCTTGATTTCCGAATGACATGCAAAATTTGCTTTCATCCGAAAAAAGTACTTTGGACCACTGAGCAACAATCCAGTACTGCTTCTCTGTAGCCCAGGTCAGGCGCTTCTGCCGCTGTTTCTGGTTCAAAAGTGACTTGACCTGGGGAATGCGACACCTGTAGCCCATTTCCTGCACACACCTGCTTCCACAGGTCCCCCAAGGTCTGGAATCGGCCCTTCTCCACAATCTTCCTCAGGGTCCGGTCACCTCTTCTGGTTGTGCAACGTTTTCTGCCACACTTTTTCCTTCCCACAAACGTCCCACTGAGGTGCCCTGATACAGCACTCTGGGAACAGCCTATTCACTCAGAGATTTCTTTCTGTGTCTTACCCTCTTGCTTGAGGGTGTCAATGATGGCCTTCTGGACAGCAGTCAGGTCGGCAGTCTTACCCATGATTGCGGTTTTGAGTAATGAACCAGGATGGGAGTTTTTAAAAGCCTCAGGAATCTTTTGCAGGTGTTTAGAGTTAATTGGTTGATTCAGATGATTA
This sequence comes from Plotosus lineatus, assembly GCA_024760905.1. Taxonomy (NCBI): domain Eukaryota; kingdom Metazoa; phylum Chordata; class Actinopteri; order Siluriformes; family Plotosidae; genus Plotosus; species Plotosus lineatus. Next base: position 52,232,861 of record CM045728.1, read on the forward strand.
GGTTAATAGCTCGTTTAGAGTACCTTTTCATGATATGCTAATTTTTTGAGATAGGAATTTTGGGTTTTCAGTAGCTGTATGCCAAAATCATCAGTATTAAAACAATAGAAGACCTCAAATATTTCAGTTGGTGTGCAATGAATCTAAAATATATGAAAGTTTAATTTGTATCAGTACATGACAGAAAAGAATGAACTTTATCACAATATGTAAATTTTTTATAAGGACTAGTATACATATATAATCGAATATAATATATATATTTTTTAATTGACTATGTATTCTTAGCAGAGTTATAATCTTATAAATGTGTGTATATATATATATATATATATATATATATATATATATATATATATATATATATATATGTATATATATATGTGTGTGTCTTCCTTTCGGCTTTTTTCCCTTTTACTCTGGAGTCGCCACAGAGAATCATCTGATTCGCACGTTTGATTTGGCAGAGGTTTTTTTTTTACGTCGGATGCCCTTTTTGTCACAACCCTTTTTAGCAAGGGACAGAAACACGCTGACGACTTTGCAGCCTACTCTTTACGAAAGTCAGCAATGGTTCTTTTACATGCCTCACACCATAGACAGTGAGAGACATGGCCCGCCTTTGATAACCCAGTTAGCTGCACTGGGGGGGACAGTGACAACCTTGTGGGGAGTGGGACTTGAACCCCCAACCTTTGGATCAGCGATCCAGCACCCTATACCACTAGACCACCACTGCCCCATATATATATATATATATATATATATATATATATATATATATATATATATATATATATATATATATATATATATATATATATCTGCGCTGCCGTGAGGGGGGGCACAAACCAGTGTCTCTCCCTCATGTCGGTCCCAAGCCCGGATAAATGCAGAAGGTTGCGTCAGGAAGGGCATCCGGCGTAAAACAAATGCGAAATAAAATATGCGAGTAACTACAAAGAATGTGATACCAACGACCGCCATCAATGCTGTTAACCAACAGGGTGCTGGTGGAAATTGGACTACTGTTGGTCGAAGAAGAAGTGGTGGGAGGTGTGTCTGTAGGCAGAGAGAGAAGAGGAAAGGCATGAGTCTAGGACTGAAAGTAGGGACTTTGAATGTTGGAACTATGGCAAGAAAAGGTAGAGAGCTGGCTGACATGATGCAGAGGAGGAAGGTGGACATACTGTGTGTTCAGGAGACCAGGTGGAAAGGTAGCAAGGTTAGAAGCTTAGGAACAGGGTTTAAGCTGTTTTTTCATGGTGTGGATGGGAAGAGAAATGGAGTCGGAGTCATCTTGAAGGAGGAGTTTGTCAGGAATGTTCTAGAAGTGAAAAGAGTGTGAGACAGAGTGATGAGTCTCAAATTAGAACTTGAAGGCATGATGTTAAATGTTGTTAGTGCTTATGCCCCACAGGCAGGATGTGAGCAAGAAGAGAAGGAGAGATTCTGGAGTGAGTTAGATGAAGTGATGCAGAGTACCCCCAGAGGTTAAAGAGTGGTCATTGGTACAGACTTCAATAGACATGTTGGTGCAGGAAACAAAGGAGACGAGGAAGTGATGGGCAGGTTTGGTATCCAGGACAGGAACACAGAAGGACAGATGTTGGTAGATTTTGCAAAAAGGATGGAAATGGCTGTGGTAAATACTTTCTTCCAGAAGAAACAGGAGCATAGGGTGACTTATAAAAGCAGAGGTAGGAGCACACAAGTAGACTACATCTTGTGCAGGCGATGTAATTTGAAGGAAGTCAGTAACTGCAAAGTAGTAGCTGGTGAGAGTGTTGCCAAACAGTATAAGATGGTGGTATGCAGGATGGATGACACTGATGGTGAGGAAGGTGAAGAAGGCAAAGGCAGAGCAGAAGACAAAGTGGTGGAAGCTGAAAAAGGAAGTGTTGTGTTGTCTTCAAGGAGGAGTTGAAACAGGCTTTGGGTGGCCAGGAAGTGCTTCCAGATGACTGGACAACTACAGCAAATGTGTTCAGGGATTCAGGTAGGAGAATACTTGGTGTGTCATCTGGAAGGAGAGTAGATAAAGAGACTTGGTGGTGGAATGAGAAAGTGCAGGAGTGTGTACAAAGGAAGAGGTTAGCTAAGAAGAAGTGGGACATTGAAAGGACCGAAGAGAGCAAACAGGAGTACAGGGAGACAGCGTAAGGCGAAGGTAGCAGTGTCAAAGGCCAAACAGAGGGCGTATGATGACTTGCAGCAAGTTAGAGTGATTAAGGACAGAGAAATGTATTGACTGATGACAGAATTGTGCTCAGAAGATGGAAAGAGTACTTTGAAGAGCTGATGAATGAGGAAAATGAGAGAGAAAAAAGAGTAGAAGAGGTGACTGTTGAGGACCAGGAAGTAGCAACGATTAGTAAGGGTGAAGTGAGGAGGGCATTGAAGAGGATGAAGAATGGAAAGGCAGTTGGCCCTGATGACATACCGGTGGCGGTATGGAAGTGTCTAGGAGAGGTAGCAGTAGATTTCCTGACGAGAACATTCAACAAGGTCTTAGAGAGTGAGAGGATGCCAGAGGAATGGAGGTGAAGTGTACTGGTGCCCATTTTTAAGAACAAGGGAGACGTGCCAAGTTGTGCCAACTACAGAGGGATATAAGATTCTTCTATAATCACCTGAAGAGAGAGGATGGTTTCACCCCTCGAAACAGATCTGTAGTGATAAATGGAGTTTCAATAGAAAGTCTGTGTCCTGTCCTTTTATTTTTGTGTATATATATATATATATATATATATATATATATATATATATATATATATATATATATATATATATATATGTGTGTGTGTGTATGTGTGTATGTATGTATGTGTGTGTGTGTGTGTGTGTGTGTGTGTGTGTGTGTGTGTGTGTGTGTGTGTGTGTGTGTGCTTTACATAATTGATGTGTGTATTTTTCCTGTCTCATAGGGAGGTAAAAAAGGAGAAAATTTTGACAAGTTTTTCACAGCTGCCTCCTCCGCCCTGACGCCTTCTGATCCAGATGTTCTTGCAGCCATCGATCAGGAAGATTTCCAGGGCTTTACCTACATAAACACTGATTTCCCTGGGACACCTCTCACTGCAGTCTGAAACAAACAAAAATGCTCCAAAAGTCATGAAATGTCTTCCAGTCAATTCTATTCAAAATGGTTATTTTACGAACATGCCAGTTTGCAGTAAAGTGTCCTGTACAGATTTCCGCTTTGGAAGCTAACTATAAAAATAACAATAGGAAATTCTTTCTGTTTCAATATTTAAGGACACAACTACTGTTTGACAACTACATTAAACCATTCTGTTCATACAAACCGTCTGTGGTATAAGTGTACAGCATAAGCTACTCAGCAAAGGCATACAGAAGTCATAATATTATCTGATTGCATGAGAAAGTTTGAAATAAACTGTATCACAAAGCTCTCCAGTACTGCTGTTTAGCTCCCAAACCAGCTTTTTGCATGTAACAAAACACAATAGTCTTATTTTTGATATTGAGACCATGCAGACCATCATAATAACACAAAATATGAATTAAGCATTGATTTATTTAATCTTAATAAATTCATGTCACTATTCTTATTTGATTGCTCAAGTTTATAGTTTGTGTGGTGCCTTATTATATATCTGTCACATGTCATGTTGTCATAAATATAGTAATGTTATGGCTGATTGGAGTCAATAGTAAGTCATTCCATATCCATTTGAAGAGAAATGAAGCTAGTTGCTGTATTATATTGAATTACTACTTTATTATTCCCAGTGCAGCTAACTGGGTTATCAAAGGCCAGCCATGTTTCATTGTCTGTGCTGAGAGGCATGTAAAACAACTATTACTGTAATTTGTAAAGAGTAGGCCATTGGATTGCTGTCAGCATGTTTTGCCCTGTGCTGGCCTAGTTGTCTGTTCAGGGTGTGCTTCACCCTCACCCAGAGCCAGCTGTGATGGACGCCAGCCTCTCTGTGACACATATTAGCATTAAGTGGTTCAGGAAATGAATAAATTAATTTATGAATGAATGAATGAATGAATGAATGAATGAATACTGCTATATTAAAGGGGAATGTACTGATCTGTGTACATAATAAGTAAAGCGGTGTAAATTGCAGAATTTATATTATTATAAGATTGCATTGGATTAAATGCTAACATATATTTGTTTTTTTATATTTTCATTGGAGTGTAAACAATAAGGCATCACACAAGCTATTGTTCATGAATCCAACCTTCTTGATTCCTAGCCATCAAGAGTAAAGCATGTGTATTTATTTTCCTAAATAGCTGTATTTTCACCATGTTTTCACCTGATGTAAATGTGCTCTCATGGCAGATTAAAGGTCTTTCCATATAATCTAATGGAGTAATGAGAATAATGTTATACATGGAAATTATTTTTCACAGTAGCTGGAAAATCACTGGAATAACTTCCTTAAATCGTTAGTTAAGTTAAAGTCATCGAATAGATAGATATATTTCATTTTCATATCAAGAATACTACTTACTGGATCTTCATGATACGTTGATGTCTCAACCTGATGACTTCCTTTTCTTTCACAGGATTTTAGAAAATTCATTTATCAGCTCATTCTATATTGACAACCTCACTTCGTCTCAAATTGTCTTTGATATCATAACTGATAAGAAGGAATAAAATGTATTGTGCTGTCCAAATATCACAACTTTACAACAAATGCATATTGATGATAGATTGTTATCTTTGGAAATTTTTGTTATGCAAGCAAATATATCTACGGTAATCAGTGCATGCATTACAGTGTATATTCCAAAAAAATCTCTGTACACAGGAACTATATTAAAATGTAGTGAAGTGCATTCATATGCAGTGAAGTGGCTATTGTTTGACTAAAGTGAAACGTATTTTAATTACTTATGGTAAACTTTTAATTCTGAAGGTGACTGCCAAAATGAGTACAAATCTGGGAGGAACTTAGTAGAGACAAACAGGAGCAAATAACATCACTTAGACCAGGAAACAAAAATAAATATCATCACTATCCAAATAGTTTATAATAATACACACTTGCAATGATGCTGTGTAGCTCACTGAATTAGGCTTTTCTAAGTCTATCCTTGAACACAGTTCCCCATCATGGTCATATTTTTTTCTATAATGGCACAATTGTGTAATTGTTAAAAATGTGACAGTCAAACACTAAAAATCTGCTAATTGAATAATCACTGCACTTTCAATAGATTTAACATAAAGTAATCAAGATGTATTTTTCAGTAACATTTAAACTAAACATTTTACACTGTGTTATGGCTTTGGCTTAATTTTAAACAAGTAGGCTACATCACCCAAAAAGGTCAGCAGATGATGGATTGCATTACATATTTGGAAATTTGAAGCTTATGTGTGTACTGTATATGTTTAGTTTCAAGGCTGTGAATGAGGCTAGGGAGACTCTATAGGTTGTCTGAACAGTGAGCGCAGTTTCAACCCTGGCCTGGTTTAAGTCAGAAAATCTGACCTGAAAAGGAATTTAAAACTATCTAGCTTCACAATCTAACCCACCACTGGCATGTAGCAGAGCTGCAGCAAGACATGGTGTCCACCAAGAACAGAAGAGAGAAGAAGGGAGTGGTCGGAATGATGAGGAGCCTGAACCAAAGAAATGCAAAGCAAGAGAAGAGAGTAAATGAGTAGAGAGCTGATGTGAGAATAGAGTTGGAGAAAAGTGAACACTTAAAAAGGTCAAAGATCTGTATTTGGAATGAGTAGATCGGGATCTGATCTTAATTGGGAAATATGATTAAAATTAAAAGCAGTCTTGAAAACAAAAATAAATTAATAAATATGAACAGTGAATGGCAAATGTAATGAGAAGTAAAAGTAAAAAAGCATTTAAATGCCAAAGGATGAGAAATACTCACATACAGGAAAGCAGCAGATAGAAAATATATTACGTTTCAGTATTTTTTTTTTCAAACTGGTTTATTATTGGTTGTGCTAAAGCTGGAGTTTATTACACCATTTCATTGGAGCACTGCAGACTTACAGAAGCAAAAATGTTGTCATCCGCAAACGTTTCGCAATTATTCCTTCATCTTCCGTGTCATTCCGTGTGATTCCATAGTTATTACTCAAGTCTTCCTCCACTTCCGTATGCTTCCGGCAGGCCAAAATATTCTGTGAACGTGTTTTTGAACTTCTACTTTTGAAGTTTCTTCTTGTTTTCCTTTCGGCTGTTCCCTTCAGGGGTCGCCACAGCAAATGATCTGCCTCCATCTCACCCTATCAAGCACGTTCACGGAAAAAAAAAAATCTGTGAATGTTCCGTGGGGTCACTTTGGCGTACTTTGCCGTACCTGTTCTGCACATGCTGTGAATGTTGCGAGAGTGTAAGAATTTCCACGTTTCTATAGGATTTTCACCCATTTTCCGTGTAAAAATGCCGGAGCTCTCTTGTAAAGGGCATTCTGCGCCTTTCCGCTACACTATCCTTGCATGCCTTAGTCCAGTGAAATGGGGGTATAAGAACTTCCACTTTTCTATAGGATTTTCACCCGTTTGCCATGTAAAAATCCCGAAGCTCTTCCATAGACTGCATTCAGCGCCTTTCCGCTACGATCCTTGCATGCCGTAGCCCAGTGAAATGGGGGTATATCCCACAGGAAGAGGGTCCTGGATTTGATTCCCATGATGCATAAGGGCAATTCTGTGTGGAGTTTATATGTTCTTGCTATGCTTGTATGGGCTTCCTCTGGGCACTTCTCTCCCACAGTTCAAAGACATGCACGTTAGGCTAATTGGCCTATGTGTGACAGTGTGGTTTTGAGTGTGTTGGCACTGCAACTGGACTGCTGAGCTGTTTATGGTGTGCCCTACATTCCGCCAGAGTTGGCTGAGAATGTCTCCAGACTTCCTGTGGCACTAATAGAATGAATGAATAAAATCGTACAATATTCAATATTTAATGGATTGTCTTCAGTGCCCATATTTCAACACAAGGTTTGTGATATGACCATTTTAATGGTTTTGTACAACACCCTTTTTGGCCAATGTGCTCAGATGACACTCTGAAGATTTTGCACAAAGTTGAATAACTAATTCTAAATATACTTTCAAGTTGTTGATTTATTCAGGATATTAACGGTAATCTCATTTTAATTATTGTTCGTATTAAATTATAAAGACTAAAATATATGTTTTTCAAAACTGTTTATCACTAATGTAAAAAAGATTATGAGGAAAATGTCAAATGTCCTTAGGTCTCTGGATATATAATTACATATGAGCTCAAAGTTCCTATCTATGGTTTTAGATTATACCTTTTTCAGAATAGATGAAAAGATTTTATGATTTGAGATTGTTGTTATGGGTGGCATGGTGGCATAGTGGCTGAGATATCCGCCTCACAACAAGAGGGTCCTGGGTTCAAGTCTCGAGCTTGGGCATTTCTGTGTGGAATATGAATGTTCTTCCCTTGTTTGTGTGGATTTTCTCTGGGTTCACTGGTTTCGTCACACACTCATGTATATTAGACTAATTAGCTGTTTCAGAATGCCCCTAGGTGTGAGTGTCAGTGGTTTTGTGTGTGTTGCCCTGCAATGGTTCAGGATGTTCACCAAGTGTTGACTAAGATAGACTCCAGCCTCCCTGTGACCCTAGTAGAATAAAGACGTTTGGCAAATTATTGATAATGGGAGAACAAGACATGTAGGTAGTTTTTCCTCAGGTTCACAGTTTGATTGATTTCTTTTCTTGACTGGCCCATTTGAACACGTTGAACGTTTGAAACACCTCTATGTAGCTTTAGCATGTCCTTAAGGTTATTGTCCTGCTGGAAGTTGAACCTTCATCCCAGACTTGGAGAATGGAAGAGATTTTCTTTCAGGATTAACTTAGATCAGCTCCCTTCAACGTCTCCTCTACTCTAACCATCAGTTACCAGATTGGAGAATCTTTTTCCAACATGCCTTGGGATAAACTAATGACTTTGCTATATTGACCTTGTCAGATTACTGCAGCTCATATTTTAATATGCATGAAAGACATGCCTGTGAGACAAATATGGATGTATATGAATGTGTATGAAGTATGAATATGGGGCAATGTTTTTATTTTAACAATAAGTTAAATAAATAACCCACAATTCCATATGACAAAAGGATTGAATGATGTATTTTTTTTTAGGTATTTTAGTTCTGATACTGTTTTATTGCTGTTTGAAGCAGTTGATTTACACATTCTTGCGCATGAGACTGCAGAGAAAGTAAAACCACCTCTCTTGACATCTCTCCATTTCACCTCTCCCCCTCTTTCTCTTCCTCCAGTTAACACTTCATCCTATCTTACTCCCAAAGGATATATAATGATATAATGGGACACCCTTAGTTCCCCTGCTTATTAAAAGCCAACATAACCTCTTTACTGTAAATGTCCCTGTCATCCATCTGTTCATCACATTCTAAAACTTTTACAATAGAATTCACTTGTTTGTTCATTTAAAATGCTTTAAAATAATCCCATGCAAACTCTTCCTCATTGAATGGACTCACAATAAAGACAGTTAAACTGATTGAAGAGACGTGTGGATTAAAGTGTGGACAAAGACAACAGTAGGACATTACGAGTACTCTTATTTTAGCAATTTCATCCAAAAATTACCAAGCTTGACAGATTTCATTTAAGCTAAAGTGGTTTGCATCTTATAATATCATATGTTCTCAATCTGCTTTGGGTCAGAGTGTACTGTATAGCTTCTAAAAATACAGGATTTCCTCATTTGGGATCAAGAAACAACCCAAGAGAAAAGAACAGAGAAACGTGAGAAAAAAATGGAGGAAAACTACAGTAACCTATGCATCCTTGCATATAATTATGAGTTTGGTTTTCAAGTGTATTGAGGAAATTTTGATCAGTTTTGTTTATAAATGTTACTGAAAGTGACAGTGTGGTGCAGCAGGTAAGGTTGCTAGTTCACAACTTGATCCCACATTCATGAGGAAAACATGCAAACTCCACACTCAAACACTTCTTGCTCTGAGGCAGATGTACTAACTACAACACTACAGTGCTACCCTGGACTGGATATCCATTCATTCATTTTCTGAACCACTTAATCCTGTTTACTGTTGCTCACGTCAGCCAACTCTGGGCGAGGGCAGAGTACACCCCAAACAGCTTGCCAGGCCATCGCAGGGCAGAAACACGCTGATGACTACGCAGCCTACTCTTGATGAAAGTCAGCAATGGTGAGAGACAGTAAGAGAGATGGCCTGCCTTTGATAACCCAGTCAGCTGCACTGGCTGGGACACAATCCATTGATGGTGGGGCTTGAACCCCCAAACTTGGGATCAGTGATTCAACATCTTTACCACCAGGCCACCACTGTCTCCAGGCCACCACTGCCCTGGACTGGATATACTATGTGTGTGTGTGTGTGTGTGTGTGTGTGTGTGTGTGTGTGTGTGTGTGTGTGTGTGTGTGTGTGTGTGTGTGTGTGTGTGTGTGTGTGTGTGTGTGTGTGACCAACTTGAACCATTCTTTTAAAGTGGACTCCAGATTCTTTCCAAATTGCCACTGAAAATGAATGAATACAACAAGTAATGGACAAATATGGTAGTTATGAAGTTAGTTAAATTATAGATATGTTATGCCATTTATTCACTTGTTTGAAAACCGCTTTACCCAATTAGGATTGCGAGGATGCTGGAGCCTATCTCAGCTGACTGTGGGTGTACATTCTGAACAGTTCACCAGTCCATTGTTGGGCCAACACATAAAACAATTTACTCTTACATCTAGGTTCAATTTGGAACAGCCAATTAACCCAAAATGTATGTTTTTGGACTGTGGCAAGAAACCAAGGATGAGAGAACATGCACCTCCTCACAGAAAAGCCCTTGACAAGTCTCGGACTCGAACACAGGACATTCTCACTTTGAGGTGGACATGCTAACAACTACTCCACTATCCCACCATATGCTAACCAGTTAACCCCCTAATTAAGTGGGGGGAAAAAAAAAACTTTTTCATAGACAGTAAAATGAATAATGTGAGAATACTTTTTTAAAATGGTTTGCAAACCTCTGAGTAGTTATGACTTCCGAGCTTTCTTTGAAGACTCTTTGATAGAGAAACACTGTTGTATTATAGAAATGCTTAGGGTTCATTTATCATCTTTACAAGGGCTTAGATGTTTCTGTGTGGAATCTGCATGTTCTCCCCATGCTTGCATGGGTTTCCTCAGGGTATTCTGGCTTAGTCTGACATTCCGAAAGCATGTGCTATTTGACTGTTCCAGATTTCCCCTAGCTGTGGATGCGACTGTAAGTGTGTGTGTGTGTGTGTGTGTGTGTGTGTGTGTGTGTGTTTTGGCCCTGCAATGGTCTAGTGAGCTGCTCAGGGTGTATCCTGCCCTCACCCAGAGGTCTGGCCAGAGTCTTTCGGCTTCCCTGCGAACCTATTAAAATTAAGTTGTTCAATATCTTTACAGTTTACATCAACAATGAGCTGACCTCATTTGCTGCACTGGATACTGGTACAGTACTTACTATACGCCCTGAGTCGTAGGGGATCCCCAGGAATAAAAATTTGTCCAGAAAAATTAAATTTTGTCCAGGTCAGGGGGTGGGATGTCCCCCATCCTCAGTGATTTCTCCATACACAGCAGTTTATGGCATTGTGAAATGGCGCATGGTTTATAATTTTGTGAGAAATGCATTGATCTGTGAACAGGTGCACTGCAGTCTTTCTCCTAAAACTATTGGTCAAGGGAGACAAAAAAAAAAAACATATATCAGCATTTTATAATCAGTGAACCACATTAAGGTGAAGGAGTCTTTGTTGATCTTTGTGGTTACCTCGGCTTACTGCATTTGTCGTTTCAGTATGGAGAGTACAGAGTGCGCAGAAAGAGTCAAGAGCGGGAAAATATGCGCACCAGAGGGGAGAGAGAGAGAGAGAGAGAGAGAGAGAGAGAGAGTGCAGGGTGTTTTTTTTTAACCGGACATCTCTGCTGTGAGGATCTCGGCTTTGCTGACAGGATCCTGTCGCCTGTTTGGGAAGGGTCAGTTCATTAATTTTCTTAAATCGTGAGTGTGTGTGTGTGTGTGTGTGTGTGTGTGTGTGCGTGTGCGCGTGCGTGCGCGCGCGTTTGTGTCGCGATCTTAAGCAAGCTTTTACTAAATGGAACGGTTGCATGTGAGGAGTTCCACCCTTTGCAGTGATGTTCCAGCTGTGATTCTGGACTGAATGTGTTGGGACTGTATTTGTGACACTTCTGGACTCCTGTTTGTAAAGGAGAATTTGCAGGAATTTTCTAGTGAGTGCTGTAAAATCTCTCTCTCTCTCTCTCTCTCTCTCTCTCTCTCTCGCTCTCTCTCTCTCTCACACTGTGTGTGTATGTGTGTGTGTGTGTGTGTGTGTGTGTGTGTGTGTGTGAGGGTGTGTGTGAGTACAGTACAGTAGTAGCTACTGTGCCGCATGCGTGTACGTGAATCCAGATGTTTCAGGCACATGCGTTCAGGATGAAAGAAGCATTCTGGAGATAAACCTGTGTAATTGCGGTGTATGTCGCACATGAACAGATTCAATATATTTATGACGTAAGGTAAATCCCTTAAAATGTCACAAAGATAAACATCTGTACGTGCTGGCCAGCGAATACTGTATTAGTTAATGCAAACTGCGTGATTGCTGGTGTCAATAACAACGGACTTTTTTTTTTTTTTTTTTTTTTTTTTTTTTTGACAGTTTGTTTCTTTCTTGCTTTGGGTGATGTTACAAGAACGCCACCAATGTTTGTTGTTCACCAATAACGTTGCAGGACTTGTGAATGTATGCTGAGCTCATTATTCGGTACGACATGACGTTGAGCGACCTTTAAGCAGCTGCTGTTTTTTTCAGTAGTGTATGCTTGAACTGAGCGCGCTCCCGAGCGGCCGCGCACTTGCGCATTGGTCTGATCTCATTTTTTAGGCCAAGGACTTTTAATACTCATACCTTCGTCAGACTTATCCATGAATCTCTCTCTCTCTCTCTCTCTCTCTCTCTCTCTCTCTCTCTCTCTCTCTCTCTCTCTCTCTCTCTGTCTTCTGGACGCAAGTCACATTCTGGAAGCCAGGGTATTCCAAGACTAATAAATTAAGAGGTTTGTTGATGTGATATCCCAATTTCATTCAAACCATTCTTGTTTTGTAATTGTGTTTTCTAATGTTAGTTTAAAAAGAATATCAATCCTAATCCCATAAAAGATCAGAATCCTTTGAGTGGATGCAAAACTCTCACCAAATTCCTTAGTTGGGAAACAACACATTTTTCTTAATATCATCACTGTAGTTCTTGAATAATTCATAGCATGCTTTGACATGCACTTTAACATGGTTTGGGGGATACAGTGGATTCAGCACTTATCCCACTGGGTAGGGGAACACCATCTTCAATCCATCTCCTTCCATGAGAGATTGTGGAGGAAACAAGGAAGAGGTGAGGTGAAAATACACAACATGTACTTACAGATAATAACTCAAATTCAGGATAGAAATGCACCACTGTGTCACCATTAAATATCGTGCTTTAAATAAAAAATAAATAAATAAATAAAAAAGTGAAAACCGAGAACACTGGCCTCATGGTTAGCACTTATGCTTCACAGAAAGAAGGTCCTGGGTTGAAGTCCTGTGCTCAGTGGGGTCTTTCCTGTGTATGTTTTGCATGTTTTCCCTGTTCTTGCCTGGATTTCCTCTGGGTACTATTCCACTCAATGAAAGTGTGAATGATTGTATGTCTACGGTGGTCTGGCAAGCATGTCAGGCTGTAGATGTAGCTCTGGTGAGTTGTTCCCACCTTTGCCCAGAGACAGCATGGATGAGCACCAGCCTCCCCATGACCCTAATAAAGGAGAGAGTGGCTCGGAAAATGAGATGAATAGCTCATCATTTGTGTAGTCTGCGGTAAATCCTCCTAGATTATAGCTAGTGTTGCAAAGATAGGTTGTAGATACTCTGTTACCCTATTCATGATAAAGCACTTATCAAAGAAAAGTAATTACACAGGAGTTTAAGGACTTTAATGCACATGATACAAAAGCACACAAAGTTTTATAAAAATTCTACATACTGCAGCAGGTTGCAGCATGCCTGTGTTTTGACTCCTATCAAAATAGGGTATTGACTGGCTATCTAGCATGGAATTCCCCTGAAAACTGCATTACAGTTAAATTTCTTTTCATTCAACTACTACATGGCATTGGTGTTCTCACTTGACTACAGCATGCATTCAAGAACATCAAGAAATTAGTACAGGTGTTTTGCAAGCAAGGAAAATGCAAAAAAAAATCTTTTCCTCGTTAAATTATTGAATATGTGCAAACATGCTTTTTCCATGGTTCCTTTTATCTTTTATTATGAAGATTCTGACTCACAACATGCCTGCACAGCCAAAGAATATCTTTATTAAAATTAAAATAAGAAAATTTGCTGTCTACAGTCTCCTGATGTACCAGCACATAGCCTGACGGGAGTGCACAATAGCTGTAGGGTGCCAAATGTCAACCCCACCACCATCCCCTCTCGCACTGAACTGTCATGCAAGGACAGGGTCTTCAGCACTGTTTTGTTGAAAGTTTTTTTTTTTTTTTTTCTCCATTTTTGATCCAAGGATCAACATATTTTCTCCAAGAAGACTTTGCAGCCTCTTTTTGACATCAGCGTTTATTCATTTATTCTCTGAACCCCAAAATTATAATTAGGGTCATGCTGAGGTTGGCACCAATCTCAGCTGACTCTGGGTGAGGGTAGATTAAACCCTAGACATCTTGCCAGGCCATCACAGGGCAGAAACATGCTGACGGCTATGCAGACTACTTTTGATTGAAGCCAGTAATGGTTCTTTTGCATGCTTCTCACCATAGACAGTGAGAGACATGGCCAGCCTTTGATAACCCAGTTAGCCGACCTGGGAGGGATCAGCAGTGACAACCCATTGAGAGAGGGGCTTGAACCCCCTACCTGCAGATCAGTAATCCAGCACCCTAGTCCCAGGCCACCACTGCCCTGGCATCAGCATTGTATTCATAAATGTATCACTTTAATTTATAAAGGTCAACAAAATATTCATAGAACATACATTGATTAAATATGTACTGTATAATATATTACTTAGTGAACATCTGGGTTGTAACAGTTCAGCCACAAATGGTAAATGGCCACTAAGGGGCCCAGGGCAATTTGTAACAGTCTAATGCGCATGCCTTTGAATTGTGATAGGAAACAGAAATGACCAATGGAAACTAATGCACCGACAGGGAGAAGATGCAAATTCCACACAGAAATATGCTCCTTCTATGAACTCGAACTCAGAACCTTCTTGCTTTGTAGACATGCCAAACACTATGCCATTGTGCCCCTTAAATATTCTACACTTAAAACAAAAGCCATTTAACAGTTTCTTCTTGGAAACACGTGTCAAACCAGCAAACTTTGTAAGTACTACATTCAGACTTTTTTTTTTTGGCCTATTTTAACATTTTGTATTATTTAGTATTTGTTATAAATTATTGTTAATGAGATTTCCTCAAAACCCAAAATTTAATTAATTTCGAATGGAAAGAAGTAATAAGTACATTTCAAGCATTTGGTAGAGGCTCTTATCCAGAGTGACTTCCAATTATTATTTTTACCCAACTGGACAATTGAGGGTCAAGGGCCTTGCTCAAGGGCCCAATAGTTGGGATAGTGGGCATTGAACCACTGACGTTCGGATCAGTAACGCATTGCCTCAACTACAAAGCCACCACTGCCCTCAATTGTAGTTCAGTTGGCCAGTGAATATAGATGCTGTTACTTATTTTGATCAGGATTTTAGCCCTAATTTAAACCCATTTCTGAAGCACATATTATGTAACATATAATGTTGATTGTTAAAAGAGGCACATGTTTTCTGATAATTAGTCATTCATTCATTCATTTAATCTCTGAACTGCTTAATGCTAATTTGGGGCACAGAGAGGCTGGCTCCCATCTCAGCTGACCCTGGGTGAAGACAGAGTACACCCTGGACAGCTTGCCAGACCAGAAACACGCCAATGGCTATGCAGCCTACTCTTCACGAAAGTCAGCAATAGTTCTTTTACATGCCTCTCACCATAGGCAGTGAGAGATATGGCCAGCCTTTGATAACCCACTGCCGGGACAGTGACAAGCCATTGAGAGTGGGGCTTGAACCCCCAACCTTGGAATCAGCGATCCAGCAACTTTCCACCAGGCTGATATTGTCTATTCTTATAAAGAATTATACTTTGAAGTTAGGTAATATTGTATATTCAGTGCTTTAAAGGTGTAAGTGAACCCTTTAGATATTTAATCTATCTCTCTCTCTCTCTCTCTCTCTCTCTCTCTCTCTCTCTCTCTCTCTCTCTCTCTATATATATATATATATATATATATATATATATATATATATATATATATATATATATATATATATCTTTAAGCTTATTCTGATATTCATGTGTTTTAAGTAATAGCACACAAAGCATTGCTTTGTTCTTGTCTGTACTGAACAGATTATTCAAACATTGCTGTTATGTCATATACAGTAGTCTTTTTTTTTTTTTATGGACCGCTTTAGACACATATGACACCAAGCTCCGCTGACAAGTTGTCATAGTGAAAAGTAGTCACTGATGTTATTGGTGAGTCAGCAAAGTAGCTTCTAGACCTTGACACTTACTTGTCCAAGTGTATAGAAATTTAATAAATGCTGTTGGCTAAGGGTGGCCTATCTAAAAACTCACACTGAACAATCTGAAGACTCAACTCCTAGAAGTTGATGGTTTTTAATTTCATTTAATTTAATTTTTCATTAATTTCATTTAATTGCTTACAACATTTCCACTTGGTAGAACAATTAGTTCATTATTGAAACTCTATAAATGTCTAAATGACAGATTATTATGTAGCCTTGAAGTCACATAGAAATACAGAGTATTAATGTCAATCTCTGTGCTTGCGTTATAGTTCAATTTCTCCATCGTGGAAAGAAGTGTTAAGTGTTTTATCTATGTAATTGTTATTTGTGTAGTTGTGTGCTTGATGAATTAAAGAGGACCCGCTTGTCCCTCTTTGCCTTGAACCCCCAGGGTTCCTAAAATGGCTCAGATTAAGGCTAAATGTGGTCTAATAAAATATTCGAGTTGGCTGGGAAGTGTATTTTGGAAAAAGTATGTTAACCTTTATTCAACAAAAGCTAATTGGTGTCAGAAGTTAGCAATCAAGGAAACATGATTTGGAAAAAAAAAAAAAAAAAAAAAACATTTTGAGTTTGGTATTCATTTGAATGGGATCCAAAAGAGCAACTTTTTGTGGTATTTGCATCTTCTCCCCATGATTGCATAGCTCTTCTCTGGTTATACACCTCTAAGTGTGTTGGGAATTCAATGTGTTGACAAACTGTTCAGGTGTGAGATCCAGCCGGCTACAGCCTCACTGTGACCAAAGTATACGATAAAGTGGTTTGACAAATAATTTAATTCATTTTTGTTGGGAATCATCTTTCAGAAGACAAGGTATCTGAGAAACTCTGAGATCAAGAATTGTTAGTTTGCATAAAGCTGGAAAGTGTTGCAAAGCAATCTTAAAAAGTTTCTATATTTATCAGTCAGTATTTAGCTATTTATTTTCAGATGAATTAGATGATGTTATACTATAGCTAGTCATTCTAGAAGTAGAGCCCTTGAGTAACAACTGCAGGCTTAAAGGAAACACCAGAACTGACTAATATCTCTGAATCTGCATTTTTATGCAACATGACAGCATCATTCCAACAATGAAGTATTCCGGAGGGAGCATCAGGATTTTTGGCTGTTCTTTTGCCTTTGGGAGTATAGACAGCTTGCCAATGGAAAAAAGACATTCCTAAATTTATTGAGATATTGTACAAGATAATGTAAGGTGGAAGTGGTTGCCTGGTGGTAAAGAGTGCTAGATGGCTGATCTTTAGGTTGGGGGTTCGAGTCCCACTCTCCACAAGGTTGTCACTGTCCCCCACTACAGCTAACTGGGTTATCAAAGGCCGGCCATGTCTCTCACTGTCTATGGTGAGAGGCATGTAAAAGAACCATTGCTGATTTTTGTAAAGAGTAGGCTGCATAGCCGTCAGCATGTTTCTGCCCCTTTCTAAAGGGTTGTGTCAGGAAGGGTATCCGATGTAAAAACCGATGCCAAATCAAACATGCAAATCATGATTCGCTGTGGTGACCCCTGAAAAAAGGGGGAAAAGCCAACAGGAAAAGAAGTACACGATAATGTCAGGGTGGCTGTCTGCCAATTGAAGCTCAGTAGAAGTTTGCTGATATAGCAGGACAATTACCCTACTTAAACAGTGAGGTAAATCCTTGACAGAATAGATTAGAAAAGGAAAAGCAACTTTTGGGGTGGTCCCATCAGAATTCAGACTTGAACCTAGCAAAACGCCATTCACACCAGAAATCCTAAGAATATGGATTAGTTGAAGAATGTTTGCCAGGAAGGCTTGTGAAAATTGTGCCTGCATGTTGCAAGCTACAGACCTTATACTGAGTTTCCACAAATGCTTGTTTGTGGTTACTGCTACCAGAGAAGACTGGACCAGTTATTAAATACTATATACACTTTGTGCACACCTGACCATCACATGTCTAGGTGGATGTTGAACAACCCACTCAAAATTTAGTAAGCCCTTTATTTCTCTGAGATCCTCCACTTCTTATGAAGGTAGTTTTCTTTTGTGGAGTTTCCCCCATACAACCACAAGAGCATTAGTGAAATCATAGATTTATATTCAGTGGGAAGGTGAAATAGGCAAATTATGAGGACATTTTGTGATGATAAATACTTTCAAGTGTATCTACATCATGTAACATGCGTATGATAGTTGTACATCAACCGAGCATCTCAGGAATAGCATATGAGGATTTATTTATTTATTTATTTATTTTTTTTTGTAGGAACATTACTTTTGTTTGAACAATGTAGAATTTGACTTATAAGCCTGATCTATTTTTACCATGACAGAAATACATTTTACATCCTTTGGTCATAGTGCCATTTAAGGGCTGAATCAATTTAAACACTGCAGGAAGTGAATAAATAAATATCCTCTACCTTTTGGGACAGCCATGGTCTAATGTTTAGAAAAAGCTGGGTGGGTCCAAAAGGTCGCTTCCTCCAACTTCATGACTAAAGTGCCTTTGAGCAATGCACCTATTCCCCAACTGCTGTCAAGGTGTAACAGTATGTGGAAGCCCACTGCTCAGAGTGTGTGACCAGTCACTGTTTACATGTGTCCGCTCACTTTTGATGGGTTAAATGTAGAAGCCAAATTTCCCTTGCAGGATTAAAATATCTGAAGCGAAAGTAGGAAAGGTTAGGTAAGGGAAGATTTTTTTAAAAAATGATTTTATTTCACTGCCTTTCACTAGCTGAGACCTGATGAGCACACAGGAGCGGAGTGTAGACCTCAGACGAAAACACTGGCCTGTTGGCCTTGAATGAGAACACTGGACAGTCATCATCACTATATCATACATCATCACTATATCATCCCCTGATGAAAACACTAGAAAGGAGGCTGCTTCTTTTGGTAGTGGAGGCTGTAGGGGAGTAGACAATGGAGCAGAGGCTGCCCTGTCAGCTTTGGATGAGGACTTTGGAGTGAAACCACGCTGCCAGCCTTGGTCAAGAATACAGAAGTAGGGGGTAACCCTTTTGGCCTTGATCGAGAACACTAAGATGGAAACACTCAGAACATGAACTTCTGGACATTATCCTCTCTATGTGGCCACTAGTACCCATTCAGAATGCACTGCAAGATGGAGAATGCTCTACAGACCATGAAATATGTGCCACAGTAAGCAGACATCTATGGAGGTTTGATGGCACATATGTGAAGTCCTGTCATCATTTATGTGACATGCAAGGGTACTGGTGATGGCTAGATTGATGTTTCTAAGAGACTCTGGGTTGGAAGCCCTGTCTGGCCTCCACAGGGAATTCATGGATGAAGGTTGCCAGGTTAACCTCCCAAGGCTGCAAAAAATGGTTGTTGCCTAGTGAGCATCTCCATGGTGCTCTGAGTTGAAAGCTGAACCATCATCATACTCATGGCAGTCTGAGTTGGAGGCTGCCTCATTAGCCTCCATAGCACGAATAGCGGCACTGAACCAAAAAATTCCATGATATTCCTCACATTGACCCTGGCTGATATGGGAGGACATGGACCAATCTGGCATATGGCATAGCCTTCATCACCTGGCAGGACTGATGCTGGAAGTAGCATCATGTGATGATGCTCAGAACATCAGACGCTAGTCATAAGTGAATGTGTTCATTATAAGTACAGTACAGAGGAGCCTTGGAATCCGAACACTCTAGAGTTCAAGCAAATCGGAATCCAAACAAAGAATCCGTGATTTTTTTTCATCCTGGAAACCGAACAAAAACCGAAAGTCGAACTTGAGAAACGCACAAGAAAAAATGAGACCGAGAGGGAGGAAAAGTACGCGACTTCCGGAAGTCCGGAAGTTGTTGATACTATGTATCACCCTGATAAAGCACGCTGTTCTGGGGAAGTCTGGAAGTTGTTGATACTATGTATCACCCCGATAAAGCTGTCCTGGGGAAGTCCGGAAGTTGTTGATACAGTACTATGTACATATCACCCTCATAAAGCTAATGCTAGTGCTAAAGCACTAAAGCTAAGCTAAAGCGCTAAAGCTCAGCTAAAATGCTAGCAGCGCTGTGAACACCTTTAACGATGAGATCATTAGCCACTTCCATAAGGTTTTGAAAAGAAGGCAGAAACAAGCCATGTTAGAAATGTTCTTCAAGAAAAGAAAGGAACATCCTGAAGAAGAGTCATCCATGCAAAGTGGTAGCAAGAGTAAAAAAACACATTTGGCTGATTTACCTGAAGCAGTTATGGAAGGGAATCTGCTTCCTCTCTCGTTCAGTTATGGAAGGGATATGCTTCTTCTCTTCCTCTCCAACATTTATAGATGCCAACTGCTCACCACCACAAAGTTTAAAGTTCTTATATTTATTGTTCTTATGGTTTACCTGCACTGTGTTTTTTTTATTTTAGTGTGTTATGGTCTCTAACAAAAGAGTTGTGCATTGAAATGCACGTTGGAGAGGGGCATGGCTGTCACACGCAGGTGGAGTGCTAAACACACACACCTGAGTCCACTTAATTACGGGCTATAAAGACTAGCAGCGCTCTTCCCAGTGCTAGAAGATTGTCCCTCTTCAGCGTGATCTCTCTGGCTCTCAGCTCCACTAGTTTCTGCTTTAGTTTGATTTCCGTGTTTCTCCACATCTCTAACCGTGACTACGGTTTCCTCGTGCTCTAGTGCCTTCCCTGTGAACAATAAAGCGCACCTGGGTGACGTCTTCACTTAATTTAGGGACCTATGGTATACGTTACGTTACTGTTAACTTCTGTTCAAAAGACAACGGAATTGATTAAGACCATTTACATTATTTGTAATGGGAAAAGCGGATTCGGAATTCGAGCAAATGGGAATCTGAACGGCCGTCTGGAACGGATTAAGTTTGAGTACCAAAGCTCCACTGTACACTGAATAATCAGATCGGTCATGCTTAGAGCATGTCAGTATGTCCAATGAGCTGCTCAAGTGCAACTCACTACTGATGGTTCTGTATTGTTGATAGAACCTCTTGGGATATGTATGCTGACTGTAGTTCTCTAGCCATTCTCAAAAACTTCAAAAATATGTCTTTTGTCTGCTGTGACAACTTCAGTAATTGCATTTCCACTCTTGTTTTAAATACAACAGCTGTTAACTCCTGTATCACTTGTCATAGGTATCAACATTAACCAGCAGAAAGGGCACACTTAGCAATAAGTCTATTACTTTTCGATTGAAGTCGCTATATACTCCTGGGTCATTTGTTAGAGTTAGGAATAGAATCTATAGGTCAATCAATAGCAAAAGTGTTCAGTAGGGTTTGTGTCAGGGTTCTTTGTAGATCACTTGAATTCCTCTACTCCAACTTAGCAAATCTTTTCTTTGTTCATCTTAGTTTGTACACATAGCCACTGTCATACTGAAACAAGTTAAGCCTTTCTTTTAATGAATGAATATCACAACACTACAGTATACAACAAGATTCCAGAAAACGATGCACTATCAACAGGTATGAATCGTTTAGCCACATAATATACCTTATAGTCAGTTGCAGAACATCCTAGGTTCCAACTGTAGGCATTGAAATTTCTATTTTCTCAACCTGCTGCCATGCACAGAGACTCATACCAGGACGATTTAAAAAATCATGAATATTAACACCTGCTCAAATGGAACAAAATGGCTTTTCTATTGCAACTGACAGCTGAAAAGGAGGTGTGCTATCCGATGATTTCAAGTCATCAGGGTAATGAGCCCTCCAATTTTAGAACTCAGTGGCTACAACTTGTGTAGTTTTTTGATACACAGACCATGTGATGACATTAAAATCACTTACAAAATATTTAATAATACTGATTATCATTTGAGTGGCCTGGTGGTAAGGTGCTGGATCACTGATCCTAAGGTTGAGTGTTCAAGGTTGTGACTGTCCCCCCAGTGCAGCTAATTGGGTTATCAAAGGCCAGCCGTATCTCTCACTTCTGTGGTGTGAGGAATGTAAAATAACCATTGTTGACAGGTGTCAACCTGTTTCTGCCATACAAGCCTGGCGAGCTGTCCAGGGTGTACTCTGCCCTCTCCCGGAGTCGGCTGGGATGGACTCCATTTTCTGTAACTGCATGAATAAATGATTATCATTGGGGAGACATAGTGCTATATTGTTTAGAAAGTCCACCTTAAAGCAAGAAGGTTCTGTCTTAGAGTTGTCAGCTCAGCAAAGGTGTTTTTTTTTTTTGTTTGTTTGTTTGTTTTGTTTTTCTTGTGGCAATTGCATGTTCTCCTCATGCTTGTGTGTTTCCTCCATGTATTTTGGTTTCCTCGCATATTCCAAAGACATG